>JAECUM010014990.1:0-55182 GCA_016617855.1 Megalonaias nervosa | reverse complement strand
CCAAGTGACTCCCGATAACGAAGTGACCGTCTTCGAGTGTCTGCTTGGTATGTCCCCGACGGTGGCTGTCCCCAAGAAATGTGAAGTGTTGACAGCGGGAGATTGTGTGCGCATTTGCAAAACCAAACGCACTTTCGACAAAGGTTACTTACCCAATTGGATCACCGAGTTGTTTCGTGTCACTAGACGAGTGCGTGGCCGTCATCCTGCCGTCTATAAATTGGGAGACATGAAAGGGGAAGTGTTGAAATGAATGTTTTACTTGCCATAATGAAAACGCGTGACCAAAAAAGAAGACGAAGTGTACGACATCAAAAGCATTCTCAATCGAAGAACCCGTAAAGTGGGGAAAAGACGTGTCAAAGAAGTCAAAGAAAGTTGCAAATGATACGCGCCCAGCTTAGATTCTTCGATAGACGCTTCGCAAGTCATCGACTATGAAAAGAAGTGACCATTATTCCCTTCAACACAGCCTCAACTGCTACAGCAGTGACCTCCAAGTTCTTCTGGGCCCAACGTCAGTCACCCTCGAAACAGTCACTACCCAAACAACAACAATAATCCTCTTTTAGACACTCCTCTAACTTCCAGTGACCCCTCGGACAGAAGAACTCTGGAATTATGAATAACCAATTTTACTTAACGTTACCCAGTGACAGTTCCATGGATGTGATTACCCACGATACTTTATGCTGTTTCACGGTCAAATTACCCCAGGCCATTCAACTGGATCATGAAGCCCATTGGGAAGTGGCTTTGGTCGAAATTATTCACCCTACACAAATCAAAAACATCATGCAAAATCAAAACTCTTTTACGGTCGAAGTTTATGACAACCAAGTGAAACAAAACTTGGATGAACGCGTAACTGTAGGTGACTATGAAAACACAGGACCCCAAAACTAAACAATTCACGTATCTGTTGACAATTTCTGCAGGTTATTATTTTAGCTGTCAACATCTGGTGAACACGATTGCTGACAGGTTGAATGCACTGTTTGGCAAAACATTGGAGAAAACCAAACGAATTGTCACGATCGAGTACCACAAAGTGGCTCGTCGCCTGCTGATTAAATTTTCAGAGGACAAAATGCTAACTATTACACTTTGTCCTGAATTGTTTGACATTTTGGGTGGAGACCTGAAGATGATCAAGAGTTAAAACGAAATACCAGCCATTATCAGCAACTTGGATTTTGCGAAGTATTTTAGATTCTCTGTAGAATTGAACGAAGGATTAAATTTGATCTTTGTGTACTCTGATGTGGCAGAGTACAACGTGGTGGGAGACACATTCGTACCGTTACTGCGAATCATTCCTTTCAAAGTGGATTCTGCCAGGGCTGCTGACGAGATAGGTGGAAACACCTATCACGTTCAGCGCGAATTTGTACATCCTCATTATTTGCCCGTCAGTAAGTCGTATTTCGACAGTGTCAGCATTACTATAAAAGGAGATCTGGGACAAAATATTCAATTCACCAAAGTTACGGTAAAACTCCATTTGCGATAATGATTCTCTAACAACTTGTAAGTCATGTATCCAGTGTACTGAGGAGTCGTTCTACAGCGAGGACATGGTTTAGGAGATATGCTTGGGATCAGGGATCCGCGCTCATTTCGCGCTCCCCGTCAGTACTCAGCCAAGCCTCCGTCCAAGGCTGTGGAAACAAAGGATCCAACTTGCAAACCGAATTCAGCAATGAATCCCGGTTACGTGCCACTATCAAGAGCAACCCTGACGTGCCAATATCCATTGACTTGCAAGCCATCGGACCGGCCCTACGAGTTTTACAACTTAACGTCGAGTGTCTCTCAGCAGCCACATGAACCATCATCAGCACTATAACCCACCGTCATAATGTTGACATAATCTGTCTGCAGGAGACAAATGTAGCAGACCAGGTGGCAGCACGATATACCATTTGAGGCTTTGACCTTATTTAATCAACACCTGACTCCAAATTCGGCCGTGCTACGTATGCACGCTGCGACATTACTGATACCTCTCCAGTTTCCTCTACCAGATTCTGCGATGTGGACTTCCGCAAAGCAGATTGGATGAAGTACGCTGACATACTGGAGCGTAGCATAGTCACCATACCATCTCGCTGCATCCCAATCAAGGAATCCTACCACCGCTTCCAAAGAGCCATATTCAAGGCAGCCACTCAATCTATCCTTCGTGGTGGTCGTCCAGTCTATACACCCTGTTTGGATGAAGAATGTCAGGCTCTTCTAAAGGAATATGAAGCATCCGGAGACCCAGACATAGCAAATCACCTGATCGATTCCCTGGTCACAGCCAGGAGCACTCGCTGCGAGGAAACCACAGGATCACTCAACCTTACGCGCTCCAGCCGGAAATGCTGGAGCTGGATTCGAAGACTTGGGACCGCTCAGCAAGCATAAGTTCAAGCTCACCCTGTTGTCAAGTCAAATGATGTAGCTAGCCACTTATTACAAGTGGCAAAAGCACCCCAGGAGAAACAGCACCGAGGTCAAGTACGAGATGAATAGCGACAATACTGCCGTAAGAGCTCAGATGAACTAGATCAAAATACTCCAGAGGCATTTACAACAATAGAACTTGAAACGGCGCTATGCAACATCAACTCAGGCAAATCAGCAGGATATGACAACTTCCTGCCTGAGGTCCTGAAGCATCTTGGCCCGGAGGCAAAAGAATGGCTTCCTGATTTTTACACCCGGGTTGTTAGAGAAAAGTGCATGACGACTTTGTGGCATGAGGCAAAGATTGTTGCGACACCAAAGCCTGGCAAACATCCCAACAATGCGGCGAGTTATCGGCCGATCGCCTTGGTTTCAGTCTATTTTAAGGTACTGGAGCGCTTGATTCTCCAAAGAATTGGTCCTGACTTGGAGAATATCATAACTATTCAGAAGGCAGGCTTCAGGCATGGCCGTAGCACCTGCGATGAAGTCCTTGCCCTGACTACATTTGTTCAAAACGAGTCTCAGAGGAACCTTAAAACTGGAGATGTTTTTCTAGATCTGTTGATAATTTCCAGAGTATTGCCTCGCTGGATAGTTTAGACTATTGAACTGCTAATTTACAACAGGCACTTCAGAGTGCACATCAGAGAGAACTGCAGCTCGTGGAGGCGTCAGACTAATGGACTCCCACAAGGGTCTGTTTGATCGAAAAGTTTGTTCAATGTCTACATCAATGACTTACCTGTAACACAGTTACGTATGTTCATGTATGCAGATGACATTGTTCTCGGGACCCAAAGACGCTCATTTGCTGAGCTTGAGGGGGTACTGAATAAGGACATGGAGGATATGACGCACTTCTTCAAGAAATGGCGTCTACAGCCAAGACCAACAAAGACAGTCTCGAGCGTATTCCACCTTCACAATGCTTTGCATCCTCTTTAATGGGCAGCAAATAAAACCCGACCCGACACGAACATACCATGGTGTGACTCTGGACAGATCACTGACATTCTACAACCACCTAAAGAAAACTGCAGCCAAACTTAGCACTCGAAACAACCTACTCCGCAAACTGGCTCACTCAACCTGGGGCGCTAGTGCTCAGACACTTAAGACATCAGCACTGGCCTTCTGTTATTCGACAGCCGAGTATTGCGCTCCTTTCTGGGCTCGATCATACCATACTAAGCTAACTGATGTCCAGCTCAACACAATAATGCGCATAATCTCTGGAACACTACGTCCTACTCCTTTACCATGGCTGCCATTACTCAGCAATATTCCTCCTCCACATCTGCGTCGCCAGGAAGCAACCACAAACGTGTTGGCTAAAGTCTATGCCAGTGAGAAACGTCCACTGTACATGGACATCACCTCACATCAAGCAGTCTGCTTGACTTCGAGACGCCCAGTCTGGTTTGGTCCGTTGCCGGAGGATATGACAGCTATTTCAGCATGGAGCGTTGAGTGGTCTTCAACAGATGTTGTAAACCACTCCCTCGTAGCTGAGCCATCTGTCTGTCCTCCTGACTTCAACCTTCCACGTCATCTGTGGACCACACTGAACCTCTTTCGGATAGGACAGGGTCATTGTGCAGTCAACCTTGTCCAATGTCTTCCTGTTGCTGTGGAGCTCTTCAAACCATGTCACACATTGTGAACAACTGTCCACTGAAAAAGTTCCCTGGTGGACTGCAGGATCTGCACGTTGCTGATGATGACGCCGTTAAATGGCTCAGCACGCACTGCACACAATAATAATGATAAGGAGATATGCCTAAATCGGCGTTTCGTTCGGTGGTTCCTGTTTTGAAACCGATGGTGACATGAGGTTGCACTCCTTGAAAAATTCCCCTTTGACGCAAGGCAAAATATTTCTCCAAAATGTCATCATCGACAAACAAAACACCAAAGAAGCTTTCTTGAGAGCAGGCAAAAATGTCTTGCTTCAAACGGGCACAGACATTTTTGGACGACTAGAAACTCCTATAAATGCCCTGGACGCTACCGAGTGAGACGTTCCTGCTTCCCTGACGCCACAGCAAGGACAAGGCAGTAAGAGACGACGACGAAGACACCCCTCCAGAGGCCTTCACACCCCTAAAGCTACAAAGACCAAGAAGAGAAGAACCGTCCGAGAATTAGACGTCTTTAATTGTTCAATCACAGAGAGAAAAACGATGCACCGAGAGTCATGGACCTATCTGCATGCCACCCACTATGATGACGATGCAAGAATCCCAATGGGTAGAATTTCATATCGTCTCCTCTTTGACGGATTCAGCTCCAATCGAGTTTGAAATCAAAGGACAGCCCGAAGATTACATCGATTTGAATAGCAGTTACTTGTACTTGAAAGTCAAAGTGATCAAAACGGAAGACATCAATCCAAGAGCCGATGCTAAAGTAGCTCCCGTCAACAATTTCATGCATTCCTTGTTCAACGAAGTGGATTTGCACTTGAATAACAAACTAGTCAGCAGCAGCATGGATACTTACCCTTACCGAGCGTACCTGAAAAATCTCTTGACGTACGGAAAAGAGGCCACGAACACTCATCTGGATTCTTACGTGGTTTGAAAACCTGACAGAGCAGGCGAGGACACGTTTAACGATACAATCCTAATAGCAGATGACGATCCTCACAATGTGGGTTTTAACGACCGTCGAAAGAAAATCCTGCAAGGACGTAGTTTAGAACTGTTGGATCGTTTACATTTGGACAAGTGCTTGCAAGAAAAATATTTGCTGAACGGGGTGAATATCCGCCTGAGACTGAAACGTAACAGTACCGTTTTCCGTTTGATGGCCCATGCCAACGAGTACAAAACCATCATCCAAGAAGCCAGACTCTATGTGCGTCGTGTGGAAGTGTTACCTAAAGCGGGAAACTACATCAGTCACACTTTGAGCAGAATGACTGCCAAGTATCCGATACGACGCGTAGAAGTGAAAACATTCACCATTGCCGCTGGACTCCGTTCCAAGATCGAAGATCGTCTGTTCTAAGGACAGTTACCCAAACGTTTAATCGTTGGCATCGTCGGCAATGCAGCCCTCAACGGAGCCAACGATCAAACTCCTTTTCAGTTTAAGCACTACAGAGTGTCCAAGATCGAAGTCAGTCGTGATGGCAAAACAATGTGTACCAGACTCTTCGAACCTAGCTGTACTTGAGATTGTACTTGTCCCTGTACGAAGCTATTGGACAGCTAGGCAGCAACAGTAGTCACGGTATTTCGTACGAAGATTGTGCAGGAGGTTACGCGTTGTAGACTTTTGATTTCACTCCAGAAGAAGGCAGCGACGAGGGACATTTCCACCCTATAAAATCTGGTCAGCTTCATGTGGAACTTCAGTTTGCAGAAGCTCTCACCGAGACGGTGAACGTCATCTTGTATTCGACAATACGATAGAAATCAACAGTTTCAGAGAAGTCATTCTAGACTATTAGAAGCTATGGAAGACTCTTATCCTTCTTTGAATGATAGAGAATCTTTGGAAATGGAATGGGAGGATATGGTGGAAGCAGAACCATTCACCAAAACAGACAAAGACGAAGAGGATATGGTCATGTCCAGATGGCCAGAAAAAGAACAATATTTTGTTTCCTGTTTTGCTAAACATCTGGCGGAAACGATTATAGCGTTGACCAAGAAAGATTGCTATGGATGTCAAAACGATGATCCCAGTCAAAATCAACACGATAAATGCCTGATGATGAGTCAAGAAGAAGTATCTGGCGGACGGTTGGGGTCTCATCTTGGAAGAAGCAGTGTTGCATCAGTGGTATAAAGACTTGCGTGATCATTCTTGCCCTCCATTGACTACTCTAGAGATCCATCGTATCGAATCTCTCTTGGCCCAGAGTACGGGGACTAAGCGAAGAGACAATTACTTGACAGTGATTTTCAAGGAAACAGTCAGGATTGAATTTATGATTTATTATTACCTATGAGAAGTAAGAAAATATGGATACCTGGAAACTTTATTACCTTTTGAAAAACAGTTCGTACACCGCTTCTTGGAATCCTGTCGTGTGTGCTAAAGATGAACTTACTCATCGCAAACCTCAAGACCATCAAGCTTATGTCATCAACACGGTCGACAGTCATCTCCCGGGAACCCACTGGGTAGCCGTCTACTTTCCCCACGATGCCAGTGTGGAGTATTTTGATTCGTATGGATTACCACCTTTGGAAGACGACATCATCGACTTTATGAGAAGAAATGCCCAGACACGATTCAATAATGTGAAATTGCAAGGCACAGATTCCATGGTGTATGGACAATATTGTGTGTATTTTCTTAATCAACGCAGTCTTGGATACTCCTTAGAACATTTAGTGACTTGTTTTGATCGTGACTATTCTAAAACGATTAAAACGTAGATCGATGGATTTGTGACCGTTATGGCTATCTCTTGTCTTTAGCTAGGAAACGTAGTATACATCAATGGCCCAATGACCTCCATCCGTGTAAGTCTAACTTGACTTCACAACGTTGTCAACCTTGTCAAAAATGTGTTCTTTGATATTATATGAATTGATGTTATATGATGTGTTAGTTGTTTGTTAGTTAAATAAAAAATGTTTTGAAAAAAATGTGTTGGAGGTTTGTTTCCAAAACCCACTGTGAATATATGCTCTTTGACTTCTCTCTATCCCTCACCATGAAATAAGCTATATAGCGTTCCTACCCCAAAACATCGTAGGGAGGTTTTCATGTCGCTAGACAGACTCACCCATGTTAAAATTCCCCATGTTAAAATTCCCCTTGACGCCAAAGTGCCGGGACCCTGTCTGTAATGCTGATTCCCATTGACGGTATAAATCCTGAAGCCTTAGTTCACACGACCAAATTTAACATACAAGTCCCACTGACGATATGTCGTCCCCATACACTACTGATAGCCACAACACCCACAACAGTCGTATCAGCTACAAAATGCATAAGGTAAATATTGCGAGTTTATACTCGCCGAAGCATATTTTTGGATTAGTTACTATAACTACCAGGACGATGAAGCCACAGTTGATAAAATTATTGCTTTTGTAAAATCTGTAAATACAATGCTTTAGTAAAATCTGTAAATACTTCTATACTGGAGTATATCGGAACTGCAAAACACAGCTCGAAGCCCCAACTAAAGTAAAGAAAGCATATTTTTATGACGCACAACCAAATAGACTAAGTAGTGGATAAAACCTACCAAACGCCAAATGAGGAGAGTCTGGCGAACTTGAAACTATCAACAGCATGGTTACTTTCAACAGCTTGCTGTTAGTATATATATATATATATATATATATATATATATATATATATATATATATATATATATATATATATATATATATATATATATATATACTATATATATATATATATATATATATAAAATTTATTCAACACCTAATGGTCTGACGCTGCTAGAGCGTGCATTCAAGCTCGTAGAAGCATATTACTTAGTATAGAATTATGGAAAAACACCCAGTGAATCTTCTACGGACAGACGCGCTCAGATGATACCAAAATCTTCATTCATTTAGTTCTGAGTTCACGGATTTGAGAGACTTCGCGAATAAACATGCAACAGAAATCACACTTCTCCATACTAGTTATTTTCCTGAGCCACCACCATCAGATCCAGTATTCAAGAAATAGATCACAAAGGACACGCGTAAAAAGAAACCCATATCTTGATCACAGATTTGATTCCAAATATCCGCAATCTAATCCGCCAAATACTACTGGATGAATCTGATGTACCTTACCGAATCGAACTCGCGAAAGACTTGCAGAGGCCTACTATCACGTGATCAAGTATGCTACAAGAACTTGCGACGTTGACATAGTAGCATCCGCTGTATATTTTTTATCAACTTGATTTTCCCTTTCACACTACACGAAGAAGTATAGTTAGTTATCAACTTGGGAAAACCTGAATCTATACCAGACAACATCTGTGCTGTAAAACACCGAGTTGGCCACGCCATTGCAAAAAAAGGGGAAAAAAAAAAAAAGAAAAGATTGCCAGCCTTGTTGATGGACGGAAAGTTTTGGTCTTCTCCGATTGCTGAATTTGTCGCAATTTTTGGGGGGTGGGGTGGGGATGAAATGCATTCTGAACCGCCACGTCGCAAGTTTTCCGATTGATTAACAACTTCAGGATTCGTGATGCGATTGTCATCATTAATACTTTTTGCGTGATCACCTACTATTCCAGTTGGAATCAAACCGTGAAAACACGTAAGAAGAAATCAAAGCTCTGCAATATTTGTCATCAGTACGTTGTTATTCTGATTATAACATCGATTGTTCGATCTCTTTGAGATCCCTTTTTTGATACGGTGACGGACGTTGCCTTTCTCGTCCGCCTCATATTGATCATAAACTGGAAGTGTGTGTGTGTGTGTGTGTGTGTGTGTGTGTGTGTGTGTGTGTGTGTGTGTGTGTGATTTATATTTTTAACGTTGCTTTAACAATTTTTCAGTTATATCGCTACGATGTCTGCAGTGACAGTTTATAGTGATGTTTAGCACTGGGGCATCATGCCGCAGACATGTAGCATGATGTCCCACCCAGTCACATTATCCTGACACCAGGTCAACCAGTCCTAACACTAACCTCGTAATGCTGAGCGCCAAGCGAGGCAGCTGTTAGTACCATTTTTAAAAGTCTTTGGTATGGCGCGGTCGGGATTCGAACCCGCGACCTCCCACATCCGAGGCGGACGCTGTAGCACTAGGCCACCGGAGCGGTCTAAACTGGAAGATTGAAATGCCATAACTGATCTCACCTTTTGTATAGCCGTGAGATGGAATTGATAATGACATCACAACATTCCGGCTCCCGGATTATGTTGTAAACTGACACACTGAACAGCGTCCACGGAGCAACAGCTAACATACATTTATCTGGTGATGAATCCACAATTATTGTTAACATGCGTTCTACCAATAGTGGCCAATCATATATGTCTCTAATGATGTGGTTCTCTTCGGTCCACAGCCATTGATTGAGCAACTGAGACAACTCGACATCTGATGATGCACCAAAATCGGTAAAAATCAAAAACTCATTGATACCTCCAAAAATATGGATCGCGACTGGGTCATTTTTGTATTTTCCAAAAACACGGTTGTGGAATCGTATCATATCCCGGACAAACTCTAAGCTGATCCAGTGAACATTTCCTGAAGACGGCATCTAACAGAACTACCCGTGTGGCAAATGACGAAACCTCTTATCGTGATTGTACTTGGGGCAAGTACTAATCGGCTAAATTATCAATCTTTCGAACAATGGAGCACATGACTTCATGCAAGATTATTCCTCCATCGTGAATCATGTAGGCATTCTCGTTGTATCCTAACTCCGAGATATCTCCGATGCAAATGTTGCTGCCAACTACTTTGGTACTGTTTTCGAATACTACAGATCATCTTATCAATGGTTCGAGCAGTGACCCTCGGCATGGTAGCATGAAAACTTGTGACTGTGTCTTCACTTTCCTTTACCAGACATTGGCAGAATGACAGCAGCCGATTGCAGTAGCTCATTCCGATCCATCTAGGGTCATATTCAGAGTGCTGTACCATTTCACTGATTTTTCCTGGAGCTTATGCGATGATACAAACCTATCTAGTACTAATTCTAGATCAATATTTATATAACCATGTTTTATATCTTAATTTCTCCAAGTGATCGAAAGCCCTTATATCACTGACGTTATCCTTCCTAAGCCTGCTACTTTGGAAGCTGTGGCTATAACCTATCGGAACCATCGCATTGAAGTTGAAATAGAACTGATCGTGACCATATCAGTTAGTAGCAGAACATATCAGGGACATACTGACATCTGAACAACGACAACTATCTGCAGAATGATCTGTCAATATCAGATATGATCACGATATTATATTGTGACACGGCATGAGCCGTCACGGGCACATACTGAATCTGGTTAGGGTGACAAAATGATTTTTCGAAAATAAGCAAAAACACCGTTTCCCGGTTTTAAAAAAATCATCTATCTTAATACGTTCTTGTTGAAATTCGATCGCTCTCGACAGTCGGAACACAGCTTGGACCCCTGAGGAATGGGTTCATTACAACATTTCATTTAACGAAATCATGTTGCGCTCGGATCGGTGTTTTTCCTTACCACTCAAAGTGTCCACATGGCCTTACGCAAATTTCGATTCAATAAACCCACAAGGGATCAACCATTTAATTTTCGGTGGTGGATGAGGCTGTGATTTTGCTGCGATCCAGGATATTTGTTTTGTTCATTAATCGGAATATCATTTATTTTTGCAACTAATATAACGGTTATTTAGTTTATAAATCAGAGCAAGAATATTTATTTCAAGCTATAATAGGTCCGGATATTTTTGTTTTCTTCAACAAATCACGGGTACCCCTTCCTCCCGAAAATTAAATGGTAGGTCCCTTAGAGCATGATATTAATTAACTTATCTATGGACCTATACGAAAACAAATGGCAAAAGAAGATACATTATTAATGTAAGGAAATAGTCTGAAATCGTAGACTTTGCTCCATTACGTTCAGATTGTCTATTCCGCTTAGATGTCTGGACATATTGAAGATAAAAATAAAATAGCGAGGGAAAATCAGTTGGTCATATTTCTTGTGTTCCTTTATTTACGACATTACAAGGTTATTGTAAACATCGATCGGCTCTTAATTGACAGTTACGACGACCACTCAAAGAAATGCTTGACGAACATAAGTGTATAGCTACAAATGTAATATTATAGTCAATGGATTTAGAACGGCAAATCCTACAAGATATTTGGTAGGGGAGAAATCAAAATGCTATGTGAGTCTTTTGTAATCTCTAATTCTCAATGAAACCATGGGATAGATTAAAAGTGTATTTTGTTAAAGGCATATCTGTACATATAGAGCATAGTGTATATCGAGTAGATTTGCATACATGTATGCATAGATGATTCATATTTAGTAAAATATTTTGTTTTGGGGACTATTTTGATTTTCTACATAACCTATATGAATTCTATTTTTCTTTTTGTTTTTACATTTTTATTTTGTTATCTAATTTTCGGCATTTCATGCAGCTACGCATTTGCATTCACTTTCAGTATATTGTCTATGGTACAAACCCATGTGAAAATATATCTGCGAGGTTCTGTTCTACGAAAGGTACATTATGCAAAGAGAACTGTTTATAATGTGAGTTGTTTGTGCTATACTGTATAATTGACATAACTAGTCCATATTATGTAGTGTATAACTGACATAACTAGTCCATATTATGTAGTGTACAATTGACATAACTAGTCCATATTATGTACTGTAACTAGACCATATCATGTTGTGTATAACAGACCTAACTAGACCATATCATGTTGTATTTAACAGACACAATTGCACCATATTATGCAGTGTACAACAGAAATAACTATACCATATCATAAAGCGTATAATACGTACAAACATACATATATACACACGCACGCACGCACGCACGCACCCATACATACATACATACATACTACATAAATGAGGTGAGCTAAAACCAGCACAAATCATTAAAGATAATAATGAATACAAATTCAAACGCATGCGCAAAACCTGGAATAATTAAATTTGTATGCGTTAAGGGCACTATTGTCCATAACTTGTTACGACGCTCCTAATTTTGTATGGCAAGAAATATCAAAGTGTTTGCATCAAACCACGTGGGTCACATCGGCCTGGTCTGGGCAGGGTTCGAACCCGTACTATTGCTGTTTAAATCTCGGTATTTGAACCAATGAACCAACGCAGCTTCCCTATTAAAAGTGCTAGCTGATGTGAAGCCATCAACGAAATAAAAGCAGCGATTAGTGTTAAGAATTTCTTATGAACAACAAATACTATTCCGTATATATTATTTGTATAGAGTCTATGATACTACATAATGATCGCGATATTGAATGATCAGTGCTTATTAGAGTCGGATCATTGTATCATATATTTGGAGTGATCAATCCTTATTGGAGTCTGATCATTGCACAAGATATCTGAGTGATCAATGCTTATTTGGGTATGATCACTGTACAACACATTTTGAGTGGACAGTGCTTATTAAGGTCTGATCATTGTATATTTTTGAGGTACTAAATAACATTCAGTTGTATTTTGGATCCGTCATCCACAAGAATGCCAAATTCATATCTTCAGATGCCAAAAATACTGTTAACCTAGCCACAACTTTCCACACTTGGTACATGGAAAACGTAACCCTAGTAATCAGTCTCTTGCATTACATCATTGGGACAAAGATATTAAAATCAGTCTCTTGCATTACATCAAAGGGACAAAGGCATCAAATCAGTCTCTTGCATTACATCATTGGGACAAAGATATTAATATCAGTCTCCTGCATTACATCATTGGGACAAAGGCATTAAATCAGTCTCTTGCACTATATCATCGGGACAAAGATATTCAATCAGTCTTGCTTTACATAATAGGGACAAAGATATCCAAATCAGCCTCTTGTATTAGATCATAGAGACAGATATTCAAATCAGCCTCATGCATTACACTTCAGGGAATCAGATATTCAAATCAGTCTCTTGCATCGCATCCTAGGAATAAAGATATTCAAATCAGTCTCTTGCACTGCATCATTGGAACAAGGATATTCAAATCAGTCTCTTAATTACATCATAGGAACAAAGATATTCAAATCAGTCTCTAGCATTACATCATAGGGACACAAATATTTAAATCAGTCTCTTGCATTGCATCATTGGAACAAAGATATTTAAATCAGTCTCTTGCATTACATCATAGGGACAAAGATATTTAAATCAGTCTTTTGCATTACATCATAGGGACAAAGATATTTAAATCAGTCTTTTGCATTACATAATAGATACAAAGATATTCAAATCAGTCTCTTGCATTACATCATAGGGACAACGATATTTAAATCAGTCTCTTGCATTACATCATAGAGACAAAGATATTCAAATCAGTCTCTTGCACTACAACATACAGACAAATATATTCAAATCAGTCTCTTGCATTACGTCATAGGGACACATATACTGAAATGAAGGCAACCGTTTAAAGGAATTTGACTTAGGTTAGACTTAAGTTTGTAACATGGAAGTGAAAGGAAGAAATAAGAAAGTCAGAAAAGTTACATAATAAAACTGATGAGACCTATAAAATAAATCTCGATTTGGAGGTGACGATCAGTCTGTATAGCTAGAGTCAGACGATATTCGACAATTCGAACAAAAAAAAAAAAAAAAAAAAGAAAAAAGAAAAATGTGAAAATATACTTTATTGCTGTGTGATACTCACGTGGGAGGCATTCCTTGAATTCTGAAAGCAGTAAAACGAAGTTTGACCTTTTCGTTTTTCTGTCCGATAAACTTGTACATACAACGTTTATTTTCTGGATAGTCGTTCGGTCTATTGGGTGATGCGAACGTTCCGTACTTGGTAACAGCTTGAGGACCACTAGAGAACGTCTGATCACAGTCTGTCAAAAATAAATAAAACAACATAATCAATAAACAAATAGTGTCAATGATGTTTCGAAGCTGCAGTTACTTTACAAAATTCAACAAATATAAATATCAGTTAAAGAGCGTCTCTAACTCTGAAACTGAATATGTTCAGGAAATATCACAACAATGTACGCATTAGTATTATTTTTGTGTTCGAATTTTGTCTCAAATAAATTTATTGAATGGTGAGATAAAAGTTGTATATTGTAAAAAAATTGAACCAAAACCTAAACACAATACAACGTTAAATATATTTACATTTAAACGAAGGTGCGTGACATTTGATATTCAGTATGCAACTGTAAATTAAAACGCAGTTGAAAATAAATATTCTTGTTTCTTTTATCCTGCTGTGAAAAGTTTCATAAACAGTGATCAAAATAACATTGGTGGATACATAACACTCCTTCGGCGACCATAACTTATCGTTTTTCATTGCTATAAGATATCCGTTTGCACAATAAAAAATAAAGCTTTGTTTAAAATGATCCCATTTATGTCTTAACAACTAATGGATTCTCGAATGACTATCATGCAAGTCAATGATTGATTGTTGCACCAACTTACTTAATTTCGGACTTCAAAAAATTGAAAATAAATATTAATATTTAAAGAGCCTTAATACTTAACGCCAAAATCTGAACGTTCGGCGTTAGCGGAATGGTCCATGACGTTACCAAAACCTAAAGGACTACTGATCCCCAAAATGTTGACGTTATTCATATGACTTAATATTAATGACAACATACCCAGAAACATTACTGTTATATTTTCCAACCATAATTTTCTGTTGTTTTGTTTTTAAATATCATCCAGGTCCTTTTTCAATCTGTACAAATATTCTCCAAGTATAACATTATTGTACTAAAACTTAAAATTGTTTAAAAACGAAGTTCAAGTTACATTTATCAAAGGCATACTACATTTCAAAGTAAAGGAAAGCAAAAATAAAAAGCATACATTTATAATTAGGCAAATCAAGAATTAGAAAGTAGGAGAGAGAGAGAGAGAGAGAGAGAGAGAGAGAGAGAGAGAGAGAGAGAGAGATTTATTAAAAGCAATCTTGGATGTTTAAAAGTAGCAAGATCTGTGCATGATAAATGATATTAGGGAAATATTCTATATCATGACCCAACTGTACGTCAGTATTTAAAATATTTCATTTCTGAGTTCTGATATACCTATGTTTTCAGTAATAACATATGTTGTGTTTATGTGCATTCGAATATTGAGTACTGAGAAAAATATAATAATATTGAAGTACTCAGATAAATAGGTTAATACTGAAGTACTTATATGCATATGTGAATATTGAGATACTGAGATAAATGAATATTGAAGTTCTGAGGTATATAGGTGAATATTAAAGTACTGAGGTAAATAGGTAAATACTGAAATAATGAGATAAATATGTGAATATTGATGCACTGAGATAAAAAGGTGAATACTGAAGTTGTGAGATAAATAGGTGAATACTGATTTACTGAGGTAAATAGATGAATATTGAAGCACTGAGATAAATAGGTTTATATGGAAGTACTGAGATAAATAGGTGAATATGAAAGAACTGAGATACATAGGTGAATACTGAAGTAGTGAGATAAATAGTTGAATATTTAAGTACAGGATCATTAGATGAATATTTAAATTCTGCAATAAATATGTGAATATTGAAATTCTGAGATAAATAGGTGAATATTGAAATTCTGAGATAATATGTGAACATTGAAGTTCTGGTATAAATATATGAATACTAAAGTTCTGAGATAAATATATGAATACTAAAGTTCTGAGATAAATAGGTGCTAGTTTGGTTAAACTTCAATGAAAATACAACTATAGCCCAAAAATGCTGATCAAGCATAGCGTAGATGTATAGAAACGATTCCTGCAAATATCAGCATTTTCTAACAAATAATTTGTATTTAAAACGCCATGGAAATATTCACCGACGTTACAAAGATTGAACAACTATGTTATGCCGGTAGTCTTATAATGACAATATTATATATTCCACAGTGAGATACTGAACTATATCAGTGGGAGAAAAATGATATCGCCACAATTTTGGAACTATTTTTTCCATTTAGGAAGTATATCTACCCTTTTGTGTTTTATTCAAACCCGTATTTTCATAGTCAGGCCTATTTAATTTTTCTTCGTCCGCTTCCTCTCTCTCTCTCTCTCTCTCTCTCTCTCTCTCTCTCTCTCTCCACATCAGAGTGTACAGATCTTAAAACGTGTCATCTGTAGATCTTTCAGTGCTCAGTAATGCAGTGAGGTGCCATCAAGAAATGCGTAAAATACCCAACTCCAAACAGCAAAAAGTATACGTCATGTATTACTTTTTAATAATTAGTTTTCGAAATCGACCATGGAAACTGTCAGTGACTGAACTGTTTCACCCATAATACAGTGTATACCTGTAATACTCTACGACAAACGTCAAACAATTTATAGCAGAAAACAAACCTGGTGATTAAATATAGAAATACAATTTTTAAGCATCAAGTTTAAGTCCCATCACATTTGTTTTCGAAAACGATGGATTAATCACGTGCTGACTGGTGTTGATTTCAAACAAAAAATTAAGTGACACTCTAACTTTGGATACAGCGCCTGCTGCCGAGCTAGAGTGTAAGCTTAACAAGGCTACACAAATATTTACGTTGTATTTTCGTACGAATACAATCATTACTGAGACCAAATACACACTGCTGAAGCATGATAAGTACAATATAAATATGTAACATGTCGGCGTCCCAAAACTATTGTAACATTTAAGAACTTAATTTAATCGATGTAGTTAATTGCAGTGTTAAAAACTGGATAAAACTCGTGCAAATCGACGGTCGTTGGTTTTAAAAATATATAATAAAAAGAAAATCTACCTATTTTAAAGTACATGCACAGAAATATCTCACTGGAAACATTTTGTATTGTCACTCATAGCTTCGCCACCAGTGACAACAAGGTTTTTGCTTCTTCGTGAAATATTTCTGTACATCTACTCAAAAAACATCGATATCATCTATGCATTAAAGTTGACGCGAATAAAGATAATACATCTTTAATTTTACTTTGATTTAGTACTGTTCTTATATCCACTATTTACACATGTAACATAAATATATAATAATGCATATTGCGGTTCACATATAGTACTTCACAAATTAGCACCATATTTGACAGCATAATGTAAAATCTGACATGAAGGACCATCTTAAACAGGGATTTATGTCACAGAGAAGCACTTTAAACACACATCAGAATGCTGACGGAAACTTTGCTTCATGTTGTTATTCTACGGAGTTATAAAAACAATATGTGCTTTTGAAACATTAATGTCTCACCATAGTGCCTAAAAGCCAAGGTGAAACAGACGGACGGACGGACAACGGTAACCCTATATGCCGTACCACTGTTGCAGCTGGCATACGATGTAAATTATTTCCCAATAATGACTGAATCTTTCTTATCCAGTGGTTTGAAATTTAGGCACAAGAACAGAAAATATAATACCTCTCCTGCAAGAAACCATGAGAATCATAGAAAGTGTTTAATACCTAATCTTATTTGGTACTGAATCCTAAACGTTCCTAATATTTTTTCCTTGACACAAATCAAAGTCAGCAGCAGAGAGACTGAACCCTACAACTTTTTTAGAGGGCTCCGTTTGGGAAAAAAAGGGTTCTACGAAGACTGAAAAATAAGGTCAATAAAGCTAAACCGAAGTCGTTAACCGAACATATTTCCATACAACGGGAAACAGACCCAATTAGCTTTTTTGTTACCCCGCGCTGACTATTTTTTTTAAATCGTAGGAGTGTTAGTTTGCGACGCGCACACACACGTGTTGTCGTCGGCCTCTCTGCTGCTGTAATGTCAACCAAAACTTTTATCGAGACCAACACGATACCTTGACCTAGGATCATGTAAATTTATCGTTATAAATCCAAACGGGGTAGCTTGTGCTTGTGCAAAGAAGTTTTTGAATTTAATCATGTCCATATCCCCTGAACACCAAGTTTGATGAATGTTTCGTAAGACATGTGTATCAACTCCATTAAATACAACTAAAATATTACAGTTATCTCTGATCACTTTTGGTATTTGTGTATATCGCTGGGTAATATAAATCACATCTGTGTTTTTATGCCTACCTCGTGAAAATATCCTAGCTGGGTTTGTTTGTTTGCCCAGCGTAACATCGTCGTATACAACTAAATTATTAATAGATCCATCGACATCATCCACAGATGGAGCTTCATCAATATCAGTGATAAAATTGATAACATCATTACCATCTTCATACAACGACGCTGCGTTTTCATTAAAATCCTTAAGTACTTCATAACATCGTTGATCATCTACGGATGGCGCCACTAAATACAACTTATCCCAATTCATCCATCTCATTATCAGATTAAGCAACAGTTGTGTTTTACCACTTCCAGATGGTCCAATTATTATCATCCTTATAGAATTTGGTAGTGCTGGATGATGTTTGATTTGCTCACGTGTTCGTGTCGCTGAGAAGTCAATTATATCCATAATAATTAAAATTATGGATTTATATTGTGTTCGATGTAGAGCACCCACGCCAACTAGTGGATTAACTACAGTGACAACTAAAAATAAAAAAACATGCTTTTACAGGTAAATGTGAGCGATGTGGCATAAAAAAAAATTTAGATTTATTTCGTCGAAAACAAAAACCGGTGGTGATATTGCTACGGCGCTACATAAATTGCCAGGAACTCCATGGGCTAAATACCCTGGTGAGAAACATCTGCCTGGCTATAATTACTGTGGTCCTGGAACTCGTCTCGATATCCAACTCGATAACCAAGACCAACCAAAACCTGGAGAGTATTCAATAAATGCAATTGATCAAGCGTGTCATAATCATGATGTAGCGTATAAAAGTAAAGACTTACAACAACGGCACCTTGCAGATGTGAAATTGATTCATGCGTTAAATTCTATACCTGATAAGTCTCTCAGAGAAAAACTAGCTAGCTTCCTAGTAAAATCTGCGATGAAAGGTAAACTAATGCTAGGGGCTGGTAAT
This sequence comes from Megalonaias nervosa, assembly GCA_016617855.1. NCBI lineage: Eukaryota > Metazoa > Mollusca > Bivalvia > Unionida > Unionidae > Megalonaias > Megalonaias nervosa. The sequence continues at coordinate 36,086 of JAECUM010014990.1, read as the reverse complement.
TAATCAACTGATTATTATCATAATAATAAAATCTGTTTATTATAGTCCAAGAGGATATTGAAAAGGTAAAGCAGCGATCGGTAAACTTGCTGAAGCAGCAAAAGTCTCACGTGTTGTTGCTGCAAATTGGTTAGCATGACAGGCAATATGGCAAATCTATCTACGTCCACCTAAAAAAATTCAATACGCGCATTCTGATGTCAGCGTTCCTAATGAAGTTCATCAAGCAGATATTTTGTTTTTACCACACGATACTATTAAAATTGGTAGACGTCGATCACGCACATACAAATACGCGTTAACTGTCGCTGACGTTGCAAGTAGGTATAAAGAAGCAGAACCACTATCAACTAAAACAGCAGCTGAAGTTGCATCTGCGTTTGAACGAATTTATCAACAAGGACCTTTGCAATGGCCACAACTATTACAGGTTGATCCTGGCAAAGAATTTCTTGGTGCAGTATCATCGATGATGAAGCAACATAATGTCAAAATCAGACGAGGACATACAGCAATTCACCGCGATCAGACAATTGTTGAACGATTTAATCATACACTTGCTGAGAGATTATTTGGATACCATTATGCGAACGAAATAATTCAGGCAGATACGAGATCTCGCGAAAGGTTGCAAGATTACCAAGTGTGATAGCTGCGTTAAATAATGAAATTACTCGTTCAACTTCTATGAAACCCACCGTCGCAATTACAAATAAACATATGCCAATACAACGATATGACTCTACCTCTCAACCAGTATTAGGTAATGTGACAGTTAGATATTTATATGAACCCGGTGAACTCGAAGGGTGTAGAAAAAGAGCAACTGATCCTATCTGGAGTGTGACCACACATAAAATTTTCAGCGTGGTTAGATCCACAGGTAGACCTGCAATCTACAGACTAGATTCAACTGCTCCTCAACGTGGATTCGTACGTGAACAATTACAAGTAATTCCTGAAGATACACAATTACCACCGCGTTCACTTCTGTAAATTGGCTCCAGGACGTCCAGCGCCTCGACGTCGATTACATTCAAGACAGGTCAGCGTCACATTTTCGCGTGTGTGACCAAGACTACTATTAATTCTATCAACGGTGAATTGTCTTGGATTATTATTCGAATACTGCCACAACATATTACAATTACAACTTGTACAGTGATTATTCTGTTGTTGTTTCAGTGTCATGATAAATTCAACGTCGAGATCAAAATCGCGGTTAATTTTTTTGTCCGATTGTCGATACCCATATATTTTTTTCTTGACAACTTCATCGCATACATCATCAGTGATTTCTTCGGTTATTACGCAATCCATAATAACCCTGTGCAGTTGAGATATTCTTCTGACTCGAGACACTGCGAGATAAACTAAATTTGACCACTCGATCCGATCATCAATAATCCAAATATTTGTATCAGAAATAGTTAATCCTTGTGATGAATGAATCGTTATAGCGTATCCTAACGCCCATGGAGATTTATCCATCGTTAACGCGCTCGTAACAGCACTGACAGTAACTAAAGCAATATCATTTAGTACAAGATTTTGTTTCTCATTAGTTCCTGGAATTTCAACTTCAGTATTCTGCAGCCGTGTATCTGCTGGTCGATAACATGATGGTACAGGTAGATTTGAAAATCTTTCCTTGTGCCGCAGGAATAAGTTCTCTTGCAATGTATCTCTGACTATCTTTCTACTTGCAACTATCAAATCATTTGGTACCCACAAATTCCAAAACATTTTCATCGTAGTTTCTGGAATTACTCCACGCATTATTTCGCACTGTATTCTATCTGGCTGCGGTCTGATTAACTTTTTAAATTCTTGCAGCGGTTCATCAATAGCTCTATGATCATCATTTATTTTTTCGTAATAATCCACAAATATTTTTAACCACTCGTGTGGAGACTGTCCAACAAAAGGTGGTTGTTGACCATGATCGCCACACATTATCACAGCAGTATTCTTCAATAACAGCCAATCAAGAAACATTTTTAATACTTTCAACGACACCGTACAAATTTCGTCCCAGATAATAATCTTGGGAATATATTTCTCACCCATCCGCGATGGAGTCCACGCGTCTCCACACCATCTAAAGAAATTATGATACGTCTGTGATTTTACCCCTCGTTCGTTCATTTCTCTGGCGAGTCTGTGTGTGGACGTCAGCACAACCATATCAGAATTACGAAATAATTTAATCACACGTGTTGTTCTACCAGAACCACCACATCCATTAAGATAAACGGTTTAATGCCTGGTCACAGGATCATATACAGATGGCGCTGTCGATGCTGGTATTTGATTGTTATTCTTGTAATACTTTTCCATGATTTCAACGTCGGCAGATTCAGAATAACTAAATATATTTTCTTGTTTTATTCCCCATGATCCCCATTCACCAGTGCCAAGTAATTTATCTAGCAAATCCAAATATTTTTTATTTTATAAAATGAATCCGTGGCAACTCTAACCGCGGTATCAACAAATCTGTTTATCATCGATAATAAGTTTATTGAAACGTACGCGAGCATCGAAGATCTTAAATGAGTAAATTGCGGCGACTCGCCATCAATATAGCTCACAATTATATCTAATTTAGTTCTGTCAGACAAATAAACATCATTTCGGTTTATAAGCATATTTCTCTCCGTTGTATCAGCAATTATAAAATCGACTTCTGCATCGTCCATGATTAACCTCGTACACGTTCGTTTATAATCATACGCACCACCCTGAGTAAACTTACCCATTATTTTTCTGCCGAGATCTTTTGCAACTTTATTTTCATAATCAGTCATATCAGGATTTTCATCATCAGAATATTTCTTTTGTTGTGGGAACTAAATTTGTTTTTGTGAATGATATGATATAATTGCTTCATTTACTTTCAACGACATCAATATTTTTACATCAAGCATGTATCGTAATAGTACTATTGGAGCCCAATGTTTTTCTGAGAAATGTCTTCCAAACCAAGCATAAGTAATCGGATGGAGATTTTGTGCAAATTCGAATGACTCTGTAGAAGCAAAACCAGTCAGGTCAAAATCTGGCAGGGGTCCATTGACCGCAACTCTGGTCATCCCGTGTGTTGGATGACCAAATCTCTTAAAGTATTCAGAACACTCTCCGTATTCAAGAAAACTTCCAGGATAACATGCTACCATATCAACCGAGATAACGTCGCTATAATCATATTTGTATTCCATAATCCGCCGTGTCCGTATTCGATACAACTACGTTGAATATCAACAAGAAATTCCAATCGTGTAGGTTTCCATGAATTTTTCTCCTGAGCAAAGTAAGCAGCAACTGATGGAACGGTAAAACAGTTATTCAGTAACTGTTCGATAACATCATTATCATTCGTGTATTTCAATGCAAGAGTTTTCATTTCGTCGTGGAGTGATTCTGCGCGATAAATTTCTTCGCTAGGTCTCACAAACTGATCGTAATTTCCATCATCGACACTTCGAAACAGCCAAACAGATACAGGGTCATTTTTGCTGATATCTTTGATAAAATCAAATATGTAATCATTATAAAATCTAATTGTTCTCTTTCGTGGAAATATCATCACCGCTGACGTCCATGCATGCGCATTATGATCAATGATTGTTATTGGAGTTCCATTTTTTGTGCATTTCGGTGTGTATAAAATCTCTCCGGTTAACGTCTTCACCGTAATCGGAAATTTTAATTTTTTTTCCTGGTTCAGCAACGTCGCTGATAGACACTCCGGTATCTTTAACTCGCTCTGTCCATGTGCTTATTTTTTCACGTCGAAAATCCGTTAAACCGTTTCCACGTATCGCTGCTGCGTAATGTTCTGTAACTCGCTCAGCTACACAATTTAAGCGAGAAAATTTCATTGGTTTGAGATCATCAACGCTAGGTTTATTATTCAGCGGATATAACGCATAAACAACTGCAGTCACAGGATATTCTCGTTCGTAATATGGTTTGTCAATGCCGGTTAGCGTACCTGGTTTGGAAATTTTATTCAACGTGAAGATGCTACTTCCAACATGTACACGAACAGGGTCACGTTCGTCACGGATAATCCAAACTTCGTCGTCTGTCTGCACAATAAATTTTATCTGAATAATATATCGCTGATCATCGTGGTAGTTAATGATGTTTCTTGCTCGCTTGTCAGTCATTCTACCATCGATATTATTCCTAATATTAAATGTTGACCACGTATGAACTGCACCATCGTCGTGAAATTCCTTCTTGGCTTCGATGATACGATCAGTTATATCCTTGTTCATCAGCGCCAAATCTTGCATCGAAAAACTTAATTTTGGTTTTGGCAATTTGTCAAGATCAAATCTAGCTCTGGAAGGCTTAATTGCAGATAATCTCGTGAATTCCTGCATATTATAATTAAGACAAATATGTGTTTAATTAAACTTTAATTATATATATAATGATCCAAGTAAACATAAATGTAATTGGTTAATGATAGGACTTACAATACCTTGTAACCGCACATGCGTAAACGAATTCTGTGGTTACCCCATGCAAAGTTTTCAGCGTGGAAGTCTAAGACCAAAACCGTGTTTACGATGCGGTGTTAGAGTCAGAGGAGAAACACGGTTATGTGTGCAATGTGGTGATAAAAGATACAGAGAGCTGAAACGATATTATAATTAAAAATATGTCGAATCTCCCATAAAAACCGCAGAAGACTATCTCGCCAGGTTTTCAAAATAACAATTTAGACAAATAATACTAATATATAAATGGAGCAAATTGAATTTGTAACACATCCCACCATAAAAAATTATGAAGCATCCAGAGATGGTGTAATCAGGAACTGTCGACTAAAACAAAAAGTTGGTTTTGTCATTAATACTGGATATATCGTGTTTAGAGCTGGAAATAAAATGTATCTATCTCATAGATTCGTATTCGAATGTTATTATGCAGTCATCAAAGACGGACTTGTGATCGATCATATTGATCGAAATCGGAAAAATAATAATTTATCTAACTTGCAAGCTATTACACAGAGTGAAAATACTTTGCGAGGAGATACTGGAAAATATACAAAATTTCCAAAAAAGTTATTAAATCTGTAAACGCAGAGACTGGTGAAGAAATGATATTTCAATCAATAAACGCGGCTGCAAAATATTTTGATATTACCCCGAGATCGGTATAATTTGTCGCAGATAATATAATCAATTCGGCATTTTCAAAGAAATTCAGGCAAAGAATCACGTTTAAATATCATACACATGAAGCGAGATAACTCCGTCAAGTAAAGAGCGTAATTAAGCAGTTGTCCCGCTTGTTACTGCGTGACGTGTAATCACTCGTATAAACAACTGAAAGAGATAGCGATTCCTTTTTTTTTTGTCTGTAGTCAGTGATTTGAAGGATATTTACCCTCAATGGTTGTATTTTAACCATGTTTTGTTGGCTAGGGTTTATAAACTCATATTATTTTGCGTATATATATGCTCAGTAGGTTTATGTGAAAAATTCCAGGTAAGTTATTTTTAGATCTTACATCACACGACATCTGTTTCCAGTACTATGTCCACGTTGCATTCAGTTAAAATGTATGTGAAATTGAAATAAATCCACACTACAATTTATTTAGATGAAACGTGTGTGAAATTACACTGCATTTTACGTGTGTGTAGGATTTATCACTATATTTTACCTAAATTGCCTGCGCTCCAGCATAGGTAACTTTATAGTAATTTCCGAACATGTGCTTGTACGAATAGGACTGTGGCACAGTGCTAACGCGCAGAACTCTCGTACTCAATGTCTGGGGTTCGAATCTCATGACTGACGTATCGTCGGTGGGGGCTTTATTGCCCAATTTTTCTTAATAATTGAGGCTCCGCCAGTGCTCGAACTTCAACAGAAAAAGCACACTCTCCCACCATGTCACCACGTGGTGGGTGTACTTTTGCAGTTCCCGGGGTTGATTATAGGGGAGAGTGTGTATGATCTGTTGAACGTAGAGAAGGCCCCGTTTGTGTATGTGCCGTCCCTAAAGATAAGTTAGTTAAGTCCTAGAGATAAGTTAGTTAAGTTTATATGTATCTGTGCTGTCCATAGAATTAATTTAATTAAGTTTATATGTATCTGTACAGTCCATAGAATTAAGTTAATTAAGTTAATTAAGTCCATAGAATTAAGTTAAGTCCATAGAATTAAGTTAATTAAGTTTATATGTATCTGTGCTGTCCATAGAATCAAATACTATAATCATATGTTTGTGCCGCCTGGAAAAAAAAACATTCCTCAACGAGGAATACTTTTTTTTATTCTGATTCAGAAATATTTTTATTATTATATTAATTCTGATTCAGAAATATTTTTATTTTTATATTAATTCTGATTCAGAAATATTTTTATTATTATATTAATTCTGATTCAGAAATATTTTTATTATTATATTAATTCTGATTCAGAAATATTTTTATTATTATATTAATTCTGATTCAGAAATATTTTTATTTTTATATTAATTCTGATTCAGAAATATTTTTTTTTATTATAATATTGAAATCAGAGAAATTTGTTTGAGTTTCTTGATTTAATCGTGTAAATACCCCATCAGATTTTATGAAATTTGTTCAAATTCCTCAATTTCAATCGTGCAAACACCCCATCAGATTTTAAGAAATTTGTTCGATTTTCTCATTCTTGTCGTGTCAAAACCCCAGCGCATTTATGAAATTCATGCAGATTTGTCAGATTTTTTCAGTTTTATAAAAGTATTTCTAAATTTATTTTTTATTATATAAACTGAAATTCAGCAAAATTGTTAAGATTTCTCAGTTTACTCGTGCAAAATCATCGAAATTTGTTCGAATTCCTCATTTTCAATCATTTTAACACCCCATCAGATTTTAAGAAATTCCAACAATTTTCTCGTATTCGTTGTGTCAAAACTCCAGCGCATTTATGAAATTCTCTCAGATTTGTTAGATTTTTCAGTTTTATAAAAATATTTCTAAATTTACTTTTTATTATATAAAATGAAATTCAGATTTTTTCGTTAAATCGTGCAAACACCCCATCAAAATCTCTGAAATTTGTTCAAATTTCTCAATTTCAATCGTGCAAACACCCCATCAGATTTTAAGAAATTCAAATAAATTTCTTGATTTAATCGTGCAAATACCCATCGGATTTGTGAAATTTGTTCAGATTTCTCAGCATTTTACAGATTCAGAAATATTTTTATTATTATATTAATTCTGATTCAGAAATATTTTTTATTTTTATATTAATAATAATTCAGAAATATTTTTATTTTTATTATTCAGAAATATTTTTATTTTTATATTAATTCTTATTCAGAAATATTTTTATTTTAAATAAATATTTATTATAAAATGAATCAAGAAAATATTAATGCTGTTATTGTTGCGATTAAGCAATTACAACATGACGGTATAAAAATTTCTGATGAACTTAATCCTGAAAACATTATGTGCGATTTTGAATCATTACAATTTCGAAAACCGAGAACAGATACACACTACCATCCGATTACAGATTTGCAAAGATTATTCAGCAGGCAATATTGCAGTCGTTGGCTACAGTTACAGATGATCAGGTAAAATTATTTGTTCCTCTTGCAAGCTCAGTCGAAAACATTAGGTCAAAATTATCTCACGAGTACGAAATAAAGAAGAAAGTAAATGCTCATATAAGACAACTGAACGAGATTATGACAGCGAGTAAAGCCGCGGCAGAGTTATTTGCGGAAGATAGCGACGAGTGTTACTCGTCCCATAGTGAAAGTGAAAATGAAAGTGACGGCAATGTCTCTGTGACTAAAATACAGTAAAAACAATATTTACTCAGAATCAGATATTAATAATAATAATAATTTTTTATTCTGATAATAGCAAAAAAATATTCTACTCAGAATCAGATTATTTATTTTTTATTCTAATAATATTTTTCTTTTGTTCCACGAAAGTGAGATCTACAAACGTAAGATCTATGATCTCACATACACATTTACTTTCAGTTCTTCTCCACGTAAATCCAAAAGGTGTCCAAGATTGATCAGTAAGCTTAAAATTTATCCTTGAAAATTGTGGATTATGCTCACGCAAATAAACAACGTCGATTGGTTCTGATACAGTTAAATACCCTGGGGGGACTTGAGGGGTAAATGTGTATAAATTATATCCTTGCTGGGCTTGATTAGATTTTTGTAAGTCTACTTGATAACTGCCATCGACGACGTCACATACTAGATTGACTGCGATCGTTGGTGTTATATTTACAATCCCCAGAGAAATATGTCTGCCACCCCCGTATAGATCGTTGTTGTATCTTAAAATGTTAGCTTGCGGAGCTACTTTTCTCCATGATTCTAAAACTTTTGGAAAGTTTTCATTGATTACAACGTTGACTGATTTTACGAGATCAGTACCATCAAATCCTGGAAATATAAATTCTTGAAATTCTTGTTCAGTTATTTTATAATGTTTAGTAACTTGCTGTGTTCCTGTATTATTAATAATTTCTTTAAAAATTCCGCTGGATTTTTCAAGATTACCCACAATTCTATTTAAGATCATTATTGTTTCGATGATTTGTTGTTTTGTGTCCTCGGAGTAATGCGTGGTAATGCTTGAAAATAAAATTTTTAGATCATCGAGAAAATTTGCATGCTTGGACCTGATGTCGTCCGAGAAAAATGTTAAAAAATTTACATCGACGGGTAATCACTCATCGAGTTCTTCAACAACAAATCTCGGCAGCAGTTTTTCAATATTTTTATCATATTCTATAGTAATTAAAACTTTACCAGTTTCATCATTGTATTCACGCAGCGGTTTTTGATAATTTAATTGTTTTACATAATTACTTCTTTCTTTTGTGAGAAACTCCTCCTTGCGTGGTTCTGGAGGTCCTTGATAAACCGGTGGCATATCAGGCCATCCAAGTACAGATCTGATCGAACTTTGATGAATATCAACCGCGTAATCCGGTGAAAGAATTTATATCGTCGACGACAACGTTGGTTCCTGGACGGTAATAGTTATCTTGGATTCTTTGCTTGCTATAGATTTAATTCTGCACTGGAATTCTTTTCGTTGATTTGTTCGATCTGATAACTGCCCGTGGGTATACTTACAACTTGCCAATCGGGAGTTTCATCGTCGCGGTGTTTATTCGCGAACACCAGCGAGTTATTCGAAGGAAGTCCACCAAACGACATTGATCTGATATTTGGCCAAGTATAATAAACTCGTAATTGTGCTAGTGATATTTCTTTTACTGGAATTGCAGTTGGAAAAACAACCCTGAATTCAAGATTAGTTTAACTGGTTGATATCATCATTGTTTTCAGCGGTGCTGTATTGGCGGCAATCTGTTGTAGTAGTTCTTGCAACGACGACATTATTTAATTATTAATTTCTATCTACTAATTATAATTCTGGGGTTTTTTTGTGAACAATCTGGTTCTAATGCCTCGTTGTAAATTTCGGTTATTTTTGTAAACTCGTCATCGGCAATTATACCGTCGTTGAGGCACAACGAAATCAACGATGATAACTTTGAGTACGCGCACGTTACCACGTGCAGTTTTAACGTGTACTCGTGTAATTTCACGTTTGTTACACGTCGATTTTTTCTTTGCGATTATGCTAAGGACACTAGCAATTGTTGTTGCAGCTGAAACACAAATTGTTAAAACTGCCGGTGACATTATTGATACCGCGGATAAAATTACGCCAGTTCCAGCGATGATCGCAGATGCCGAATAAACAACTACGTCGATGACAACTGCACGTCTATGATATTTTTTTACCTGTGCGTCGTATTCATCAATGACTTTTTTTCAGTTTGGTTTGACACTCACATACTTGATTGCATCTGTGTTGGTTAGCAGCGATCATTATTATTAAGTAGATTAACGCAACTAATTTAAAATTCTGAAGTATCAAGTAATCAATTGAGGTGTTTCAGCGACGAATTCAAGACACCACTAGTAAGACGCTGAGGTTAATTTTTTTATGAGATGCTTCTAGTATAAACGTTTCTTCGGTATCTTTATTTAACACTATAGACACAGTTCAAGAAAAATTATCGGTTGAATGACGCCATGGAAATGTAGCAAATATTCTAAATTTTGCAGAGCTGAACACGGACAGCCTGTACACACCAGTTAATTTCGCGGTATGTTTGATAGTGTTATCGCTCGGTGTCCACTTTGATGATCCTGATGATACTGTGTATACGATATTGTTAATCTGCTGGTGAGGAATTTTAATCAGATTAGTTTTTTGAACGATATTAGGAATTCCACTGACAATATCGTTGAGTTTTGTGTTAACGTCGGCGAGTTTTATGTCAACGGTTGGTGGAGTTCCAAAAAATTCATTAGTGGTTCTGTTTACGTTTCTGCGAAAATTCAGAAACACTTGTACTTGATTAGAAAATTCAGTTCTAAATGCGGTCATTCCATCATTGATCATCGACAACGAAGTTGTCATTGGGATCTTGTTATCATCGACGTATTTGTTTGTTGCAGCGTCGAGATTATCTGTTCGTTCTCCAACGTTGGTAATTTTATTGTTGTTCATGTTGATAATGCCTGTCATCATATCACCGGTTTTTAATAATCGTTCGCTTATACTATCTCGGATCGACGACGGAGTAACAACACTAGGGGCAAGCTTTCCTTCTCGGTCATAAATGGCAACGAGACCTTCTCGTGTTGCTCTGTTACGAACAATGATATCGCTGATTGAAATATTACTCGTCATCAATTTTCCCTCACGGTTTTGAAATATTACAAGTTCACCAGAATCAACATTAGCAAGATTGAGCAGGTCAGATATTTCGTCGCTGATCTTTTTGTTACTTGTTTGAGTAAGTCTTCACTTGGTGTTTTTTTGGTTTTAGTCTTAGCTGATCTTCCGTAAATATTTCCATTATACAATATAATATAATAGTCATTTAAAACGTTTAACTGTGTACTCGTGCACAACTTTATGAGATGGTGCTGACGATGCTGAAATCACGTCAAGTACAGCAAGTGCTTCACGGCCACATATTGATGGGTCGATTATTTTTTATGTTGGTAATGTTGAATACCAAACTGGAATATTTTTATCGGTGCTTACCTATTTTAAACTTTTGGTGGTGCTAACCCGTACGAATCAAAATAAACAATTCCACATGGATCAATCGCGTATGCAACCCAATATGTACCTGTGTTAGTAGATTCATCGAGATTAACAATACCAGTTTCAACGCGGTTTGGTCGACGTGGTAATTGATCACGCATAAAAACACCTCTGAAGTACTTTTTATGTTTAGCTGGGCAGCCGCATCAAGTAAATCAAAACTGGACATTGGAAGAATCAGCGAGGTATCGTTCCTGGGAGGTATAGACCGCGACCGTACCCGGGTAGCGTACCTGGTAATCTTAGACCCTTTCCCTTTCTTTTAGATCTTTTTAAACCCTTCCCTGTAGCTTTCTTTAATGCCATTCCAGCAGCAGTTCCAACAGCACCTAACGCAGCAGCTTTTGCAACAGCTGGAGCAGCCGCTGAAATTATCCCCTGAATAGCTGCGAGAAGTGGAAATATACCACCGGTTTTGATAGCGCTCGCGGAAAAATTAAGTCGTAATCCGGTTTTTGATTTTTAGCATCGTTAAAATGCTTTAGTTGACGTTCTGTCAGTGATAGTTTATTCGGACCACCTGATATTTGTCCTTGTTTTAACTATATTGTTGTTCCACGGTTATCTTTCGACGCTGATTGTAGTTTTTTAATGTGACCAGGAGTCAGACTGACACTAACATGATGATATGGCATTTATAATAATATTCTGATTTTTAAATAACGATTACATGTTTTCGACTGGGGCATCAACGACTCTCATGCGATCACCAACACCTTCAAGTAGCATTGTTTTATCGGATAATATAACAGCAATTGCTCTGTAATTGGCAATAGCACCTGGTCGGTTTACGCGAGCTCAAAAGTGTACGTCAACAACGGATTGTTTGAATAAATCTAAATGTTCCAGTGAAAAATAATAGATCGGATACAGCGTTGTAAAATCCCGCTGAGATATTTGTTAATCGGTATCGATATTTTGATCGCTTCCCATAAATGTCATCAAACGATGATACGCACGAGCAACATGATTTTGATTAAAATCCAATAATATGTCCTCGGCTGGTTCTTGATGTCCATTTATCCTTAAAGAAACTTCTGTAACTCCGAGTTTGTCAAATATCATTGTGGTACGTAATTGATTATTTACTCGTGTAACATCTTGAAGCGCAACAAATATATGTCGCGGCGCACAAACACCTTGCTGTGATGCTATTTGCCATGTAATAACCCGTTGATGTTACTCTGAATTGAGTCTGTGGTCATCGTCAACCATGATATTGTCGATTTACCACTTTGATTCATAAAAGAATGTAATTTTTGTTCTTTAGTGATCGATGGAGTTATTGTTGGCATCCACAGAGAAAGTTTTGATAATATTACTTTTCCGTGAAGTGCTGCAGTGGCGGCTGGATTAGCTGCTTCGGCGTGCCAGATTGCATCATTGTCGGTATTTTTTCTTACAAGTACGATCGTATGTTTTGCTCCGAAGATAATCTTTCTAACATTTCTGCAAAATCCAAAAACATGTGAGAGTGGAATCGCACATGAGAAACTTTATCATCGCTCAGCATTGCTCGACGTGCTGCAAATCCCAAGTTGAAATTTTCGTTCATCGATGTAACTGTATCCCCAGCTGCATTTAGTGTTACATTTCTGTTTTCTGGATGATCAGTTGTGCCCTTGGCAAACATCATTGATGGACCAGCTGATCTTGAGTAATCATCGCTGTATCGCGCAAGACCGAGTATAGTTGTAGCAACGTCGACGTCTTTCTGTATTGATTCAATGAGTCTTCCATCAATTATATACGTAGCGCTGTCAAACAACGCCATAATACCGTTACTGACAAAACCAACTCGATCGCCAACTCCGTAGCCGGTGTTATCTGCTTTTACGAGTTTACCTTCGATCTCAAGAAATGTCTCAGCGGGCAGAAAATATCTACTTGTGTCCTGAACTTGTAATTCGATTCTTCCATGTTCATCAGGTACACGTGCGTTATAAGAATAATACTGATAATCACGCACAGACTCATCTTTGAGAACTGGTGCATCCGTGTCAAATGAGGGATCGGATATACGCTTAAATATATTTATTGTTATCATGTTCGTCTAACACGAAGACCGCTTTCTGCTATTAAACTTGCGGTTATATTTTTTTCCTTTTCTGATGTGGGTACACTAGCCAACTCTGCTAGTTTTTGATTTGCAGCTTGATTTATTATTTTGCTAACATTTGCAGGCATATCCGTAGTGCTGGGTAATTTTACCGGCTGTGGTTTTCGTCGTATTAATCGTGCTAGTCTATCTCGGATTACCAAGAATGCTTTACCATCAACGTCGCAGGCAGCGCTAATACCTTTTTCACGAATAACGTCGATGGCCTTCATACCTAATTGTTTTGCAACAGGTATTACTTTTGGAGCTAACCTTGCGAATAGACAGTGAACAACATCACCAAGTCCATCGCCGTAGAACGTTTTATAGACTGGTAATCTTGAATTTATCACCCTGACCATAGTCGGTCCACGTTGAGCATTATGTATAATCATTTTATTATAGTTGTTATTATCTAACTAACTGTTTAATCACCGTAGTAATTGTCGGCAATTTCATCGATGAGTTCCCGGTAGCAATTAATTTCCATGATACCGCCTGTAAATAATCGTTGACAAATTGATGCTATTTTGTTCATGATCTCAGGAGAGTTATTACCAGCTCGTATTCCTCCAATGAGGATTTCTAACCTATCCACGTCGGCAAGGACATTATTGGGATATGGAGTAAGAAGACCACTTCCTTGAGTACCTATGCCACTTCCAGTTGCACCAGAGTCAGGTGATGGTCGTCTCTTTCGTTGATATTTCGGTTCTCCTGGTGAACATAATTCCAAATCTTCTTCTTGTTTCCTTGCTCGTTCAACCTCTTTAAGTTTCGACTTTATTTCTTTTCTTTTTTTTTTCTTTTCGTTTTCTTGATTGTTTAGCTTCTTCCAGTTTTGACTTCATTTCTTCTTCTTTTTGTTTTCTTGCTTGGTTTACTTGTGCAATATATTCATCTACTGCCTGGTTAAAAATATCAAACTGACTTTTATCACTCTCAGTTCTGACTTGCGGAGTATAAGTAGCGATGCGATATACATCTCTAATCCAATTGGTAGATTTCATAGTTTTAACATATTCGGGTTTTACATATTTCTCTCTTTCATAATATCCACACACGGCAATATCCATTATTTGGTTTTGTCGGTGATAGCGGCAAGACCTTCAGGTGTGAATTTATCTGTGATGCTAGTTCTAATTCTTGGAAAAGGTTGTTGCTGATCTTCAGGTGGTGGTTGAGGAGGTTGCCCGGGTGGCGGTTGAGGAGGTTGAAGACGACCAGCAATATCATCAGGCAATGTTTCAAGAGCTTTTTGTGTTGCCTCAGTTGCCTTAACAATTTGTTTTGTTGGTTCGACAATTGGTTTAAATAACTGTTCTGCACCTTCTGCAAATTCCACCTGAGATTCTTGAAGCGCATGTAATTTTTGTTTGACAGAATCTCTCACGGGTATATATTTTTGATTGCCTCTAGTCGCTCTGGAGCTAATCTAGCTGAATGTGGTTCACTGATCATTATTGATATAATGGTTATTTAATTACAGCAGCAGAGAGGCCGACGACAACACGTGTGTGTGCGCGTCGCAAACGAACATGCCTACGATTTGAAAAAAATAGTGCGGGGTAACAAAAAAAGCTAATTGGGTCTGTTTCCCGTTGTATGGAAATATGTTCAGTTAACGACTTCGGTTTAGCTTTATTGACCTTATTTTTCAGTTTTCTCAGAACCCTTATTTTTGCAAACGGAGCCCTCTAAAAAAGTTGTAGGGTTCAGCCTCTCTGCTGCTAAGTCTAAACAGCATAGACCTTTTTAAGACGTCTTAATCAAAAATTATTTCAGATACGGGTTGTATATTCCTTTATTTAGTCCAGTAAAATATTTTTCGTGAGGAAACTAAAAATTTGGAATAGACATGTTCACATGTACCCTTCAACAGAATTAAGTGAGCAATGTCACATATCTGTAATATATGGGTGAGAGTGATTGATACAGTCATTGCAGGACGCACATTTATTTAATTTCTGATGCAATTAACATCTAAAATATCATAGGAAACTGATATTGTCACATTTTGCATTATTTGTAGTGCTATGTGATACTGACTGATGTTCACCTGTATAAGAAAAGATATACAAGTTTTCAGTTCTTTTAGCAATGAGCCAGATTAAATAAGTAAAGGTAAACGTAGTTCTAAGTAGAATAGTTAAAGTTTGCACGCCAGTCACATTATGTATCCTCTTATCATTGTAACAAAAGCACTCAGTACACAATATAATATTGTTAATGTAATATCAGCACTAAGTGCACAATTTTACAGTCAGTGTAACATCAACACCATATGCACAGTGTCTCCTGATCAACGTAACATCAACACCATGTGCACACTATATCCTTATAAATGTAACATCAGCACTCAATACAAAATATCTCCTTATCACGTAACGTGAGCACTCAGTAGAAAATATCTCCTTATCACTGTAACATCAACACGAAGTGCACAACATCTCCTTATCACTGTAACATCAACACGAAGTGCACAATATCTCCTTTTCACTTTAACATCGGCATTCAGTTCACATTACCTCATTATCAACGTCAGATCAGCAGACAGTACACAATATCTCATTATCAATGTAACATCAGTACTCAGTACACACTAGCTTTTGTCAATATAACATCAGCACTCAGTACACACTAACTTTTGTCAATATAACATCAGCAGACAGCACACAATATCATATTTTCCCAGATGCCGGCTTTGCTGGTTTCTAAAATAAAGTTATACTGAGGTAAATCTTTACAATAACAATTTCCATTTTTTGGATCGATTACCCCAAAATATACATTATTCTCCTTCCTTTCCATAATTCACTTAGTACATTTCTGGTTTCCACAAAGCAATATAAACGGTTATTAGATAGATATAGGTAGATCATGTTGGAAAAATATTATCGTTCACGATAATAGGTAAACAATATTGGTAAAATTTACAAATGTTTCCAACTATCATTATTTTCTCGAACCCTGTAATAAAATGCGTTATAATATTAGTTCACTATGTCTTAGAAACAGTAAGTTCAGAATATTAAAATAGTAGTGAATCTATTCTATTTATGGCAAGGTAATGTTAATTGTATGACCTCTTTACTGAAAGGCGATAATATTTTTCGATGATAATATAATGCCACTAACTACATAAACGGTTTCACTTCACAATAAGCAATATTCCAATGGAAAGCTTATGCCTTCATGTCAATATTTATTACAAGCAGTTAAAAATGGGGATTGTGGGGAATGCAATATTTATTAAATTTGTCTCAACTTTATAATTTTTTAAATAATTTTTGTGGTGCTAGAATGAAGGAAACAGCCAACAATGCCAATTATATTTCTGTAAAGCATCATTACAATCTAATTTTGATGTGCTGTTTTGGAATTTGTTTGCATATAACGCTCAATTCTTTCAAAGAACCATTAACGCATCTATGATAGAGAATCAATAAAGGTTCCTTTGACGATACCCAGTCTTCAGTTAATCATAGTCATTCTATACTTTTTAAAGAAGCTAAACCTTCCTTCCTTCATGTAAACATCTGTTAGGTTCCATACTATGACTCTATCTTCTGATATAAGAAATCAATAACTAGTCCTAGGGAAAGCATTGGCTGAATTTGGCTATTACATCGAGAAAGAATCCTTTCTAGAAAATTGACTTCCTGGAAGCTAGTGTTATCATTATCAGACAGGACAATATAATCAACATAATCAATAGTGAAACTTCTTTTAGGGTATGGGTCTGTTGCCACTGTTATATAATCTATACATATTATGGTAGCCGTGATATCAAATAATGTCTGGCTCTAAACTTTAACCCATGTATCAAACTGGACCATAATTAACTTCAGAACGTTTGACTCACACTAAACATATTACCTTAGAGTGAATAGCACAAAGATATGAAAACAAGTGAAATATATTATTAGTTTATATTACATGAAATGTATCTCAAATTTGGAAACGCTTATCTGATTATCCATGTTCACGATCTTGTATCAATAATGTAAGTTGTTTGTTTTAGCTTAATTAACTTAAAAAACCCCATCTTATTACCGAAAAAAAAACCATGTCGAAAACTGAACGACGCCTAAATGGCGAAGAAATAATAGATCAAGTTTTCTTGTTATGACTACGCTATTGCTTTAGTTTGAATTTCCATTTTGCTTCAATTATACAGTCTGGACAAGTTTCATACAACTGAAATGTCTCTGAGAAAATCACATTAGGTGACTGGCAATTAATCAACGTTTTACAGTGATTTTAGGTGTGCTGGAAACATATTACCAGTTGGAGCAGTTTGATTTCGGACACTGGAGCTCACAAGAGGAAAGACCGACATTAAGCTCAACTTTGGATCGAAGTATGGGTTTGTTATATGCAATAAATAAAACACGATGTAACAATATGTTTGGTCAGGCCGACAGCATAAAAATAATGTGCTACGCAAACTTGATACACTTTGTTTAAAGAAAACTACCAAGCCAAACAGTTACCCAGATCAGTAAACCAAAAGGACAAAATATTGTATAATTTATGGAAATCGCATCATATTTATTGAACATTTTGTTTCCTTTGTATCTCTGTTGGCACCTTATAAGCATATGCAGACAGTTAATGTCATGTTATATATATATATATATATATATATATATATATATATATATATATATATATATATATATATATATATATATATATATATATATATATATATATATATATATATATATATATATATAACGAGGGAGAGAGAGCTAAAACAGGGCTGTGTTTGTAATAATTTGATTATAGTTACGACTTTAGGATTTGCGAACACTTATTTTATCCATTTATATACAAATTATCATACTATCACCTTCAAATCAGCGACATGCATCATTATACCTGAGAAACCGACTTGTGCGACCGATTTGAGGACACATTTCTTTCTTCATTTGTTCGCCAAACAGTATGGATCGAGTCTCACGTAATTATTACATAAACAACGTATCATAAACGGCGTCTGTGGGTGCTACATTGTCCTAATATAACGACGCTTTGAATGAAATCGTCCTGGTAGTTCATCGTTAGAAACGAGTGCCTTTTATATCCAATCACACACGTGTTAAAGAAATCTCACAAGTCGTAGCTATAGCAATTAACTCCTACTGGCGATAAAAAGCGACGACAGATATTAAAATAATAATTGAGGCTATCTTAGAACCTAAAAGTTGGCGAATTAATGATACATTCAAATATTACGATTGCAATGTAACAGATAAGCTAAAATATAAATATTTATTCCTTATTTGTCAGAACTTGATTTAAATAGTATATTTATGAACACGTCTTCTGTATGAGTAAATGTGAGACTTTCCTTGACATTGCCAACAAGATGGAAATGACACATACAGTAGGTGAAAGACACCGTAGCCAGGTATGCAGAAGACGAATGCACAACAGATAAAAGCTAAATAAAGGTGTTGATATATGAATTGTGGCGAGATCACAGGGTATAAAATTTGCAGAACATATATCATTTAGAACTGAACACGACCCCTTTTCATCAAATTCGCTCGTACCGAGTTACTGAATTGTTTATCCAGACACCAACGTTCATTAAAATTTCTTGTGTTTTGTATCCCTCTCTCAATTTTGTGAAGCTTGCCCACGGACTAGTTCCTTGCAAATAGGAAGTTGCCCGAACCGAATATTAACTGGTCATAGCAGTCTGGCAAGTGAAGAGACCACTTGATTTCTGAGCATACCGCAATAATACGTACCACGGTATACCGCAATTATATTAAGGACCAACAATTTAATGTTCTGGGCTACGAGCCTCAGATACAAACACCAGGGCAATATATTTATCAGAGAGGGCATGTAAACATAAAACACACTCACTCAAGAAAAAAAGAAAACATTTAATGGAAATGAGAAATTACGCAAATTTCAAACACAGAACAACTTCTCTACTCAAAAGTTTAGGATCAATCGGAGTAGTTCAGGGGAATATGTGTACACATTAATAATTGCTAGTTAATAACTTAATAACTAAAAGATAATTTGTTTTCATGCCGACATTTTTCCAAACGCTGGATTTTCCCGAATATCTTTCGCAACATCCCATTTGGCCACAACATAACACGTGTCAAACATATGACTAATTAAAGGATCATATCAATAATTATATTTGTAATATTCTTAATAAATTTGTGACAAATTCAACTATCTTGTAAACATAAATAATCTTTTCAATTATATTGCCTCGAAGAATGAAAACATGTTGTTAATATCATTATATTCCTAACAAGATTACTCAAGAACTTCCGAACATTACATTCAGACTGACACTTCAAAAGTAGCTGTACATTGCAAAAGTACTCTGGTACATACCACGGGAAAAATACCGCGGTACCAAGCAGTGCTACAACAGTTTATTTCTTCGTTATAGTTCCTTCTACACTAGTTAATGTCTTCATTATAGTTCCTACTATTTCTTCATTATAGTTCCTTTTTGCTATGACACCAAAACTATCCAACGTGTGTTAAGCAATAATTTCGAAACATCTTTAAACATTCAGCAAAGGCTTATTGGCGTTTTCTGGAAATATTTAAATTTAATTGAAATAACATGAATTCTTAATGCAGGTTACCAAAACGGAAACGACATAAATTATTTGTGCATGTTATCAAAACGGAACAGGCGAAATTACATCAGCAATATTTAGCATCCTGTGTAAAGGTCAAGAGACTGAATACAAATACACATTTGATTTACGTTTCGTCTTTGATAGTACTTTCTATTCAGTGCAAAAAAACGATTCTCACTGGTCTGCAGCTATCCTAGGACGAATCCAAAGAAAAGACTTTTCATTATTTTCTGTAGGATTTCAATCTGCTTCAATTAATGTTGTTGGCTCAATGAGAGGATTAATATCTTGTATGACTTTGGGCCCCAGAGTTTACTTAATTCTATTATCACGTCACTTTCCTTTCGTTCTATATATAATTAAATGCTAATATTACTGTAACGTCATTAAGACCTTCCGAGGCTTCTTATAACTCAAGAAGATATAAAAGAGTATAACACGCTTCTCCATGAGATATTAAAGCAAACAAACTTCATAGATTTGATCTTCTTTCGTAAACGAGGTTTCTATTTTCCAAAGCTATTGAAAATTTTCCTTAAGTTTGGGTTCATAGTTTAATTAGGAACTCTAAAACTGATCCAAGTCAATCACCTGCGGATGAATACGTTTGATCTTGACAAGAATATAGGGATTAAACTAAGAGGCTGGCGAAGATCAAAATATTTTCTTTCTCTTTTGCATGGCCAGTTTTCTTCGATTATATTTGCGCTCCAAAAATGTGTATCGTCTTCGGTCTAAATTAAAGTGGCAATTATATATTATTAAACCAAACTTACGGAGGGCTGTATAAGCACTTGATGATAATGAATTAGGCAGAACTCGACACGAAATGGATATTAATGGACTGAATAAGACTTTGTACGCGTTGTACGATAATGAAATTACGCTGACAATGATTGAGATAGAACTTTATACACTCTGGATGATAATAAATTGAAAAGAGTGTATACACTCTGCATGATAATGAATGAAATAGAATTGTGTACACTCGGCACGATAATGAATCGAAATAAAGTGTATGTACTCTGGATAATAATGAATCAAAAAGAGTGTATGCGCTTTGGGTGATAATGAATGAAATAGAATTGTGTACTTTCTGGAAGATAATGAATCGCGGATGAATTAGCAAGTCTTGATGTAACACAATGATATAATTCAGAATATCTTGGAATGAACTCACAATAATACCAATGTAGTGTTTTGGTCTAAAAGTCTGTGAGCACATTGCAAATTCTAATGATTGTTTTAAATAAATGATTCATCTTAAAATATATCTTTACACAACTAAAAGTGATCCCAGACTAATATTAAAATAGGAATGGATAATTTTGTTTACTACAACTTTACACAAAAATCTCAGACACAAAAAAACTGCTAAAATGTGGGTCACACTTTCGCTTCCAGAACATTCTAAGTTTGTAAAAATAAGGCTAGTAGTTGTTGAACCCAAATGTTAATAAACAACAATAACTTACAAATACGACAACAAACACGAGAACAGCCAGGAAGGCCAAACCTCTACCCTCAATTACGGACAAAGGTTAATCACACAATTCAAAATTAAATATGTACATAACACCTTCCCTCGTAAAAGAAGAGACAGATTTATGCAACAAAGTGTTCACTTACAAATTAGTCAAATACACATATAATACTATGATAATTAAAATTCCATAGGAAGATGTCTTATGAATGAGACAAGGTATGTAGAAAAAAAAATCATGATAGCACTTCTATAGACGTGAAATTACATATGCAATCAAATTATCTTTCCCTTTCATATGCCTAATATCGATGTTATATCCTACAACATCTAACTCACCCTCTACAATCACTGAATTTTGTTCTTCCTTCTGTTTAATGAAAGTAAGTGGGGGTTGTGATCAGTAAATACAATACACTGAGAAGAAGCTGGACTCATATACACTTCATTGTGCTGCAACGCCAGTATCGAAATCAAACATTCGTTCTCATTAGTGGATAATTTATCTAGTGATTGTTTGTTTGTTTTCCTCGAAAAATAGCACACTGGATTATTCACTTCATTTTCGGCGTCTTGGATCAATACTTTCACAACCCTTACATCACTTGTGTCAAAAGACATTTTAAATAATAGACTGAAATTTGGAGCTGAAAGAACTGATGCAAAAGCCTCCAGACATTTATCAGACCATTTAAACTTGCATCTCTTACCCCAAAAATTGGTCAGTTGTTCAGCAATTACAGCAAAAGCTGAGCGAAAGTTCAATAATATCCAGCCATACCCAAACATCACATCAGTTGCTTTTTGCTAACAGGCACTGGGAATTCAGATAGCCTTGACCTTAACTTCTACCGGTTTAGCTTTACCATGTCCCATAATATGTCCTAAAATTGTACCACAAGCACGGCAAAACTCACTTTTACCTAAATTAATTGACAGTTTTGCATCATTGACTTGATCAAAGATTTTCCGAATGGTTTCCAAAGGATATTTGCATACATCATCGATGTAAACATCACAAAAATCTAGACAAGATGGTATCACGTTCATTAAACGCTGGAATATTAACAGAGAAGCTTTTATACCAAACGACATCACTTAAGAGTGATAAAGCCCATCGGAGCTGCAGGTGCAAAAATTTACTTTGCTTTTTGCATGAGTGAAATTTTCCAGAACCTATTTGAAAGGTCAAACGTGCTGACCTATTTTGGATTTCCAAACATATCAATGCAGTCATCGATTTTTGGTATTCGAAATAAGTCCATTTCGGTGACACTGTTGAATTGTCTATAGTCAGGACACATGCGGAATGTATTATCTGGTTTAGGAACAATACACGATGCACTCCAGTTACTTTCACCAGGTTCTATGAAATCATCTCCAAAAATACTATTTTCATTTTTCAAATATTTCTGCTTGAGAAGATTCATCCTGTAAGAACGTATTGATGCTATTTCACTGGGACTGACTCCACAACTGCAACGTCATGGTAGATTTTATATGTTTGTTTTGGAACATCAGAAAACAAGTGCTCATTTTCACATATTAGCTCTTTTAGTTCACTCTATTTTTATGGATGTATATGTGAAAGTGTCTCGTGTGGATTTTTTAAAATATTTTTGAAGACTGAGTAAACCAAAGTCATTACATTCAGATTGCATTTCATCGTTTACATTCTCAGTGCGTGGGGCAGGTACTGTTATGTATATCTGTACGGACTGTTGAACTTTTGGTATATGACTGTAGATTCTATTTTATATCGAATAAATAGCTGTTTACTAGTTTTGAACAACTCAGCCTTAATAAATAATCCATTTACAAGTTTGGGGGTAATTTTTGATTGGGTGATTGAGTATTGCGACACAGGTCAGAATGTTTGTATCTCCATATAGGTCTGGTACTATGAAATAAGTCACATGGATGAATTGCTACATGCAGTCATTGAGATGTATATAAAGAGAGAGAGAGAGTTTAACAATTTGTATTCCTATTTCCAAGTCTTGATCTTGTTTTAATATCAGTCTGCATATATATTTTAAGTTGTGTTTAGATTTAATCTGAGAGAAATCATTTATTTAAATTATGTGTTGGAATGACAAAGTGATCAAATTACTGTTTGAACTAAACAATTATGGGATTATTTTGAATTCAGTCCAAGGAGTTCAGGAAATGTCATTGTGAGACACGAAGACTGTTGCAATTTCAGGACGTTCAAGACGTGAAATGCATTCGGAACACTATTTGCTTAGACTAGCGCTAGGTAGGCCAAACCTCTACCTATAATTGCGAACAAAGGTCAATTACACAACACAAATTAAATACACAAAACACCGTATATACTCTGCATGATTATGAATCGAAAAGGACTAACATACGCTCTGGACGATTATGAATGGAATATAACTGTATACGCTCTGGATGAAAATGAATGGAGTAGAACTGATAATGCTCCGTATAATAATGAATAGAATAGGATTGTATGCGATCCGGATATCGATGAATTAATAGGACTGACTATGTACGCTCTGGAAAATAATAAATAAATCTAAGCCAAGGATAAATTAGCAGAGCCTCTTTTCCTTAAGTGGTTTATAATTCGGCATTCATAAATTATTCGTGACAGTGCATTTTATTGTTATTTTATGATGAACCTATTATAGTAGTCCCCGAGCTACTGATATAATTCTTTACTCATTTATTGTACCCACCGGGATACACATTCAGCCAAATATCATCAGTAGAAAATGATTCCCCTGTTTGCTTGTAATATTTATATTACTTATCGTTTTCAAATGAATTAATGCGCTTTTAAAGGCGCGTTCTTGAGAAATTTTGATAGCTCATATTGGATGGTAATTGATTGTGAAAGAAAGAGATCAATATCAATTAAATTATGAGAACTCCGCTAATACGACATTTTTCAATCTATCACACTGTGGGAATGAAATCGAACCGATCCTGTTGTAGGAGCCAAAGCCATTACAAAAAATCGATGATTCGTTTTTACCCTTTACGATTTGAATATGACAATCATTACCTGTAAACGTATAAAATAATTATTTTTACATAATTTCATAGAGTGCCTGAATCGAGAAAAAGAAATCACTCCTTGTTGCTATTACATTGGTGATCGTTACGTCCGAGGTAATGCATGCTAGGCTAAGAACAATGTATACGATCTATATTTAAATCATGTATCTAGCAATACGTATTGTTCGTGTGATTTAACAGAGGCGAAAAAACATTTTCTTTCGATTGCAAAATAAAAATATTCTGATATTCTGATTTCAGAGGTCACATTTTATACACGCTCCCATTTTATCTAAAAACTGAAACTTTATTATCGGCCTCTCTAGGCTCTATATAGGAAATAACACTCAAATATTCTTGCCTGTTCAAAAGTCATTCGCTGAAATCGAAACTAATATATATATATATATATATATATATATATATATATATATATATATATATATATATATATATATATATATATATACTGTTTGTAATTGCATGTGACAAAATTCATATCTTTGTAATTATACTGGACAAAGCTTCTGAAATAATTATGGTCTAAACAAAATCCATTCCAAGTTATCCTTTGAAAAGATGACTCTTCCCATAACCAAATGCTTTGCTTTAGTGTTATCAAACATATTAAAAGACAATTCACCGCTTCGTAGTCTCTTTACACTAGTATTTGAAAACTTCCTGTTTTCTCTTTAACGACGATGTGCCCCCTAATTAAACTGATAACCAATTCATGGACCTGTTCTCACAAAATATGTTAATTTTGTTTGTGAAAGCTTGATTCGGAATATTAGAGGAAGACTGAAAATATAAATGCAGTTTATACAAACTCAGGTAGTGTTTTGATGGTATCTAAAATACACAACCAAAAGAACACTGAAATAACTTTGATTCCTTATATTTTACTGAATCGGCTGTAGTCAAACATATGAGTAAAACCACAACCGTAAGTAAAATATATATTTTGTTGGTTAGGCTGTAGCTAGACACTTGAGTAAAACCACAACCGTAAGTAAACTATTTTACTCACTCGGCTGTAGTTAAAAACATGAGTAAAGCCAAAACAGTAAGTAAGATAATTTATTTGGCTAGGCTGTAGTCAAACACATGAGTAGGGTCACGAGTAGGCTACAGTCAAGCACAAGAGAAGAACCACAACCAAACGTACGATCTTTTAGACGCTAGCTGTAGTCAAGCACAAGAGTAGGACCACAAGCATAATTACGATATTTTAGTGGTTAGGCTGTAATCAAGCACACGAGTAGGATCACAGTCTTACGATATTTATTTCCTATGAAGTATGCAAAGAAAAGGCTATAGCCACAAATTTCAGCAATATATTTTACTGCCTATAAAGAATGCAAAGAAAAGGCTATAGCCACAAATTTCAACAATATTTTTAGTGGCTAGCCACAAAATCACTTGAGTAAGGCCACATTCTAAGTACGTTAGTTTAGTGGCTACGCAGTTGCAAACGCAAAAATGGAACCACAACTTTAATTGAAATATTTTTTGGCAGAAGTCAAACAACATAGTTATGATGGAGGCAAACAAGTGAGTAAGGCCACATCCCTTAATAAGGTATCGTACTGGTAAGCATGCAGTCAAACACATATGTCCATTGCTAGGCTGTAGTGAAACATATGGATAGGGCCACACCATTCAAATTGTTGCTTCACTTATAACATTTTTGTAAGACATTATTTCATGGCATGGCAAAGCGAAGCTCACATTTCAAATTATTTGGCAATGATGAATTTGGTTTTTCAATAGTCGATTGGCACATGCCTGTGGCTAATCGCTCAGTTTAGCAAGTATAAATGATAATTGCAGTAATTTCGGCCCATTTGCTGAAGACTCAACTTCATAATTACAGCTCATAGCTGACATTTAATACTACAGGCAATAATGCACTACAGTTTCCCTTTAAAAAAAAAAGTACTCTTAAATCAACTAGCTTTACGTAATTCGATGAAAATTAGGCATTAATATATGTTGCCTGAAATTGTGAAGCTGTCATAGAAATGCATTATTTTCAGGGAATCAACACCAAATCGGCGTCATTTTTCTTCATCGACCTGGTAGATTGGTAACGACGAAATAACCAATGAAGTTGCGATGGAACAGATGATTGTTGCTATTATATTAAAACCGATAAAGCTCTGTCATGCCCAAACACGCAGGTTCTAAAACAATACAACTTCACAGTTTTACCTTGCGTATTGCATAGATCCAATCCATATGGGAATGGTCAATGCTTCCAGCGAAACCTTATATATATATATATATATATATATATATATATATATATATATATATATATATATATATATACGTACTTATACATGTCACTAAATATAATATATGAACTGATTGAAGTAAAGATAAAAACAATATATAGTACACCATAGAACTCATCTCTAATTTTGTTCCCGACAAAGTACTGTGCGAAAATGCTCATAGAACTTGCTAGGCCAAAATTCAAAGCAAATCCATCATCTAAGATATTCTTTGCAAGACACTTTGTGAAACAGTATGGAAAAGCTTTAGAGTTTAAAGGCAATAGCTCAGTCGTAAGGTATTTTTGTTTTCAAATCTAAAATTTGACAAAGAGCTTTTAATAGGCAAAATGACCTGTTGGTGCGGTAATAACTGAAGGGTGCTCGAGTGAAAGAAAACTGGCTGCATTGTTGAGGCCATTTTTCTTCCCAGTTGTTATACTTAATGAGGATATTAGATATGACTTTCTGATCCAGTAAATAGTCTCTGTCAAACCAAACAGGTTCACGTTGCCAAGGAGGTTCATCTTAACTCCGATGTATACGATTCAATTCTGTGGTTATTAGTGTACGCGCGTGCTATATCACTTATTAAATTTGCCTATATCGGCATGCGGTAATTTAGTTTTTATAAGAGCTGGTTGATTCAAAAGAACAAGTGTATATATTCATTCAATTTGAAAGAAGCCTTGGTACAACACTGACTTATGTAACTCGATATTAATTCTAAATCACGGCCGTCTTATCTGAAAGAAAGAAACTGTCTAGCTACTACACTCTATACAGATTATAATGTCTAGAAGATGGGAGTCTCTCAGCATGAATCTTTAAATTATGCAAGAAATATGGAATAAAAGTATCAATCTATGCTCCTGTTCAATCATCAAGTGAACTTTAATGATGTATTATGTCCATTATATTGACAATACATTTACAAATATTTAAGCATCAAAGAAATGGATTCACGTATTTATAATTAGTAGTATCTACACGAAACAGTCGAAAGGTCCGCAGTTTGCTGGAAGTTATTAAACAATACCCACTCAAGAGGATATTTTTAACCATAACTGTACGTCGAATGAGCAAGACACAACAAAGGCGTCTGCATAATATCCCCATTTAATGATATTCATGTGCTATGCTTTTACTTTCACTTCGTTTCGTGCGAATATTTTCCGCAAAAAAATTTCCTGTCATGACGGTGTGACGCTGAGCTTTCATCTCAACATTTCTCTCTGTACACGATTCGTCTTGCAAATTTTCAGGAAGCAAATTACCGCTAGGTACTCAATGCCGCCAATCATATTCTTGGAATGAAGAAAATTACTGAAGTTAAGGAATACTTGCACGCAAACATAGTGGCCATATATACTTAGCGATATGACCAGCGATGTGATCATGTCGACTACATACATGGCGTACACGCTGAACGAGAAAAAAAGAAACAAGATACGTTTATCACAATGTATACATTCGTCAGAAAATAAATTAGAAAGGTGTATATATGTATATATAATAAGTCTTTGATTTTCTTTTGAGCACATTAAGCTTCAGATTTGTTTCGTGTGCGTAGAATACTGGATACCTATTTACTACTACTCAATCCAGTGTAATGCGTTCTTAAAAGCTGCAAGGTGACGCACAGGCAAGATGTATCTATTGTAACTGCCTGAAATGTAGGTGGCGCCTAATTATTTTAGCTCTTAAATTTACTCCTGAATTACTTTCAGTCAGGCAAATGAAAGTTATATTGTTACTCCGTTCCTCACGAACTGTGTCATCAAATGGACATTGAGCCTGTTCCAGCTAGTGGCAATGTTCGGAAATGTTGCAGAACCCAATACTTTGGAACTCGTTAATAGTCTACGACGAGCTAATTGTTCAGCATTTTATTCATGTGAGTCCTGATGCTGTTAAAGCATACCCAACTTGCTTCCTAATTTCAGTTCCGACATTAATGAAGCTCTTCAACCTAAGCGCACCCTAAAACTCCAGTTTTGATTCGACAGATTACACCATACTTGTTCAAATATTACATCACATTACGCATCTTTAGCTGAATAGAGAGTTTTTAACCATCGAGTATCTAAGTCTTAGTAGGAGTGTGCACTTGAGTTTATGAGTTTCTTGAATTCGAGACCAGATCTAAGATAATTTCCTACAATATACTGAATATAATTCTACTGCAGCATCATTTTGGACCATCAAGGACATTCTGCAAATGAATCATCATCGATTTTCAAATTGAATCAGGCAATTCTGTTTACACTGAAAACAAAGATATCCTATTGATATGGTCGTTCAAAGGTCGAACACTATAATATATACACAATAGTGCTATTAAAACGAAAAAGAAAATTACTGTTGAAAATAAGTACTGTTACACAGAGAGCATGCCACCAGAAGACAATCTGGTTTACTTTGGATTCCTTCTCGTATGTTTCTGAGCAAATCTGACCAAAGACACAGTGGTAAAAACTACCTGATTGTCATAAAGAATCCTTCTACACTCATATTACAAAGAATAAGGAAAAAAGCGTCTGTACGAAGTACAATGCACTCTGCATACAGTTCAGAGGTCATGGGTTAGACCTATTATGAAGCTACTGATGATGATGTGCCTTTGACCAAGTTTCACGTACTTTTCTTCTAATACTAGCAGAGTTTTAAATGGGAATCATCTTTCGTTTAAAGATAGAATTATAATTCGGCATGATAGGAACGAACAGGCAAAAAATCAAACGAGCTCATATCTAACTTACCAGGTGCCTTTCTATATTTACGTGGACACATCCAGAACTCTAGTTATGAAAATCTAGAAGGTCTATGAGATGATTCTCCACAGCCCCTTTTGTTAGAAAATTAAAAGGTGTTTATATCTGTTGGTATCCCGCCCCGGCCCCCCGTCAACGCCACATCCCCAATCTGTATCGTGGGTATTTCAAAAAGGAAAAGGAAACGAATCAAAGCAAAAGAACTATAAAGGAAACAATTTTAATAAGGTTCATCTTTCTTTTTGAAAGCACGTACTTGTTTAATTGTCCGTTGCCATGTTTGCGTTCGCTCCGTCATTGGGCTTAAATTGTATTTCGAAGCCAGCTCGTAATTTCCTCATCAGGCATTACACCATATGGTTGTTTCCTATCCTCATCATTTATATGCACATAAAAATGTGTGATGTATTTGCTGCATACATCCTATTATCCGTTCATATGTGCAATTGTTAGAAGTGAATTTCTTCGATGGAATCTTTTTATGAATTATTTGTTTAATAATAATGTTGTTTTTTTTACAAAATTTGGTGGAAATAAAGTTATTTATTTTTTTGTTCTTGTTTTTCATTCGTTTTTTATCTGTCTTTGTGACTCTATGATAAGAGTTTGTATGTTCAGATATAATTTTAGAAGATTTATTTATTTAAATTAAGGCATTCACAACATTCAAAATCTATTGGTACATCAGGGCATTCAAGACTATTGGAATTCATTTGGAACATTCTATACGTTTAGACTTGTGGTAGGACAATTAGGATTGTTTGGAATTTAATTCACGATACTGTCAATTTCTATTACAGTTTTAAGTTTGTCACTTAGAGAAATAAATTATTTGCTTATTTAACTAATCTCGTTGGTTTGGTTGTTTCTACTCCATAGTGTAAGACATGGAGTCGTAACAATGGTAAAAGCACAAAATTATTCTTAGGGAAAGTGGAAGTACTTATTGTCTTGTAAGGAGAAACAATGAAGAGCTGGCTTCTCGTTCTGAGCGTTTCTCTGGCGTTTATATTCGCCTGTATATGTTTACCCCTGTTTTCGTGTTGCATCTTGTAGACAGTTTGTAATGCCGTTATTTTCCAAGATTCCAATGTGATTATCTCTACACTGCCGTAGCGCCTCTGAAGCATAGCCTCACATCGTCCTCACATATTACTTCTGGGAGATAACGCCAGTGTAATTTATTTGTTAGTTACATTGAGATGTGTTACATATCAAATTTGATATTCAAAATATGTTAGATAATGCGAAGTCTTCCTGTTTTTCTTGTTAAAAGGTATATTTTTACTCTTCTCTATTTACTATGTGAGTGGACCTGTTCGCCTCTGTATGAGGGTGTGATATTTCCAGCGCATGAGACTGGAGGTTGGGCCCACAAAGTGCACCATCTCCCTTAGTGTGAATATTGTACCAAATCCCTAACACCCACCTCCTACCCTGTCCTAGTGACTGTACTCCATTCAGCCCTGCCTTAGGCGAGCCGAGGCCCTCTATTTAAAGTTACAGAAGTATACATTACTGACGCATTTTAATTTAGAGATTACACATCAGATAAATATACATGCGTACGTGCATATCATTATTATTTATTATAACTATTGTATAACGCCACCCAATTCACTTCTAACAATTGCACATATGAACGGATAATAGGATGTATTTATGAGCCAGGTCGAAAGTACAGCGCTGGATACAACAGAGGTGATCCTTGTTCTTCCCACTTTTCTTTTTGAAAGTGCAGGACCTGCATCTAGCACGCCCCTTGCCAGTCTTCAATGAAAATTTCGGTTTGAGGACTGCATTCCTTCTCTAGGAGATAGTCTGGGTTATTTCGAATCGGTATTATGCTTATCACAGCATCTTGTTCAATATTTACTCGTAATACATAATCTATCAGGGTTTTAAAATACATATTTTGTCAGTTTGTCTGCTGTATAGTAGCAGCAGAGAGGGTGAACCCTACAACTTTGTAGAGACCTTATTTTTGAAAATTAAGGGTTCCATGAAAAAAAAACATTTTTGTCTTAATAATGAAAACTTCTTTAATTGACCAGATTTTTTCACAATTTGGTCACGTGCGTATGTCATTCACCCTCTCTGCTGCTATGATTTTTATCCAAAAATTGTATCAAGTCCGTTGCGATATCTTGACCTAGGATCATGTAAATTTATCGTTACAAAACCAAATGGAGCGGTTTGTGCTTTTGAAAAGAAATTTTTAAATTTATTCATGTCCATGTCGCCTGAACACCAAGTATAATAAATATTCTGCAGCGTATGATTATCTACGCTATTAAACACAACCAAAATATTGCAGTTGTCTCTGATTACTTTTGGAATTTGTGTATATCTCTGTGTAACATAAATCACGTCTGTGTTTTTATGTCTACCTCGTGAAAATATTCTAGCTGGATTTGATTGTTTGTCCAGCATAACATCATCATACACCACTAAATTATTAATAAATACATCCAGATCATCTACGGATGGTGCTTCATCAATATCAGTAATAAAGTCTATGACATTGTCAGAGACGTTGTCTTTATGTAACGATTTTGCGGTTTCATTAAAATCTTTAAGTACTTCGTAACATCGCTGATCATCTACAGATGGCGCTACTAAATATAATTTATCCCACTTCAGCCATCGCATTATTAGATTAAGTAATAATTGCGTCTTTCCACTTCCAGATGGGCCTATTATAATCATTCTGATAGAATTCGGAAGCGCTGGATGGTGCTTTACTGGCTCTTGTTTTCGTGTCGCAGAAAAGTCAATTATATCCATATAATAAATAATATGAGTCTATATTGTGTTCGATGCAGAGCACCTACCGATACTACTGAATTAACGACAATAACAACAAGAAATAAAAGACGTGCACTTACAGGCAAGTGTGTGAAATGTGGCACCAAGAAATATAAATTTATTCCAACAAAGACAGGTGGGGGTGATATCGCTGCTTCGTTAGGAAAATTACCAGGAACTCCATGGGCTAAATATCCCGGTGAGAAACATTTACCCGGATATAATTATTGTGGTCCTGGAACTCGTCTCGATATCAGACTCGATGATCAAGATCAACCAAAACCAGGAGAGTATCCTGTAAATAAGATCGATCAAGCGTGTCACGTTCATGATGTCGCGTATAAAAGTAAGGATTTACAACACCGACATCTCGCGGATGTGAAATTGATTCACGCGTTAAATTCTATACCTAATAAATCTCTCAGAGAAAAATTAGCTAGTTTTCTAGTAAAAACTGCTATGAAAGGTAAACTAGTGTTAGGGGCTGGTAATTAATTATATAACTATCATAATGGAATCTGTTTATTATTCCCCGAGAGGATTTTGGAGAGGTAAAGCAGCGATTGATAAACTCGCCGAAGCAGCAAAAGTTTCACGTGATGTCGCTGCATCATGGTTAGCACGACAGGCAATATGGCAAATCTTCCTAAGTCCACCTAAAAGAATTCATTACGCGGATTTTGATGTTAGTGTCCCTAATGAAGTTCATCAAGCGGATATTTTGTTTTTACCACACGATACCATTAAAAGACGTGGACGAAAAGCACGCACATACAAATACGCGTTAACTGTCGTTGACGTTGCTAGTAGATACAAAGAAGCGGAGCCATTATCAACGAAAACAGCATCCGAAGTTGCATCTGCGTTTGAACGTATTTATCAACGTGGTGGTCTACGATGGCCAAAACTACTACAGGTTGATCCCGGTAAAGAATTTCTTGGAGTAGTATCATCGTTGATGAAGAAACATAATATTAAAATCAGACGAGGATATACTGAAATTCATCGTGATCAGGCAATCGTTGAACGATTTAATAGAACACTTGCTGAGCGGTTATTCGGATACCAATACGCAAAGGAAATATCTACTGACTTCAAAGATAGATCTCGTGAATGGGTTGCAAGATTACCGAGTGTGATAGCTGCGTTGAATAATGAAATTACTCGTGCAACTTCCATGAAACCTTCTAATACGATCAAAAAAAAAATATATACCCAATGGCTACGGACAACGACATGAATCTTTCTCTCAACCAGTATTAGGTAATGTTACAGTTAGATATTTATATGAACCCGGCGAACTTGAAGGCGGTAAAAAAAGAGCAACCGATCCTATCTGGAGCGTGACTACACATAAAATTTCTGGCGTGGTTAGATCCACTGGTAGACCTCCAATATACAGACTAGATTCTACTGCCCCTCAGCGTGGATTTGTACGTGAACAATTACAAGTAATTCCTGAGGATACGCAATTACCACCAAGCTCAATTTTGTAAATGTCCAGAACCTCGACGTCGATTACAATCAAGACAAGTCAGCATTACATTTTCACGTGTATGACCAAGATCACTATTAATTCTGTCTACGGTAAATTGTCTTGGATTCGAATACTGCCATGACATATTACAGTTGCAACTTGCGCAATGATTATTTTGTAATTGTTTTAATTTTATAATAAATTCAACATCAATATCAAAATCACGATTATTTTTTTTTGTCACACTGCTTATAACCAGATAGTTTTTTCTTATTACGTCATTATTAACAATTTGATCATTATTTTCTATAAAATTCATAATAACCCTATGTAGTTGAGATATTCTCCTGACTCGAGATACGGCGAGATATACTAAATTTGACCACTCGATCCGATCATCTACAATCCAGATTTTAGTATCAGTTATAGTTAATCCTTGTGATGAGTGAATCGTTATAGCGTATCCTAACACCCACGGTGATTTATTCATACTCAGCGCATTCTCAACGACATTAATATCGACTAAAACAATGTCATTCAAGACAAGATTTTGTACTCGGACATTTTCAACGTCCCCACCTGGTATTTCAACTTCAATATTCTGTCGTCGAGTATCTGAGGGGCGATAACACAAAGGTACAGGTAGATCTGAAAACTTTTCTTTATGTAACAAAAATAATTTATTCTGTAGTTCATCACGAACTATCTTTCTACTCGCGACTATCAAATCAGCGGGATTCCATGAAGTCCAAAATTCATTTATAGAAGTCTCTGGAATTACTCCTCGCATTATCTCACATTGTACTCTGTCTGGCTGAAGTCTGATTAATCTTTTAAACTCCTTTAGCGGTTCATCGATAGCTCTATGGTCATCATGTATTTCTTCATAATAATCTACGTTATTCTTTAGCCATTCATGTGGAGATTCTCCAACAAAAGGTGGTGGTTGACCATGATCGCCGCACATAATCACAGCAGTATTCTTTATCAATAACCAATCAAGAAATGTTTTTAGTATTTCTAACGACACCGTACATATCTCGTCCCATATAATATATTTAGGTACATATTTTTCACCCATCCGCGATGGAGTCCATAAGTCTCCGCACCATCTAAAGAAACTATGATATGTACACGATTTTACTCCTCGTTGTTTTATTTCTCTAGCAAGTTTGTGCGTCGGTGTCAAAACAATTATATCTAAACTATTATTTATAAATAAATTAATTACACGAGTTGTTTTACCTGACCCTCCACACCCATTAAGATAAACAGTCTTATGTCTAGCCACAGGATCGTACACAGATGGTGCAGATGACTTTGATGTTTGATTAGTATTTCTGTAATATATCTCCGCAATTTCAACATCGGCAGATTCAGAATAACTAAGTATATTTTCTTGTTTTATCCTCCACGTCCCCCATTCACCATTACCGAGTTTTAATAAATCCTTATATTTTTTATGTATATAAAATGAATCCGTAGCGACTCTGACAGCGTGATGAGGAAATTTATTTATCATCGATAGTAGGTTTATCGAAACATAAGCTAACATCGAAGATCTTAAATGAGTAAATTGTGGTGAGTCGCAATCAAGGTAGCTCACAATGGTACCTAGTTTCGTTCCATCTGATAAATAAGCATTACATCTGTTTATAAACGTATTTTTCTCAGTTGTATCAGCGATTATAAAATCTAATTCAGCATCGTCCATAATCAATCTTGTACAATGTCGTTTATAATCGTATGAACCACCTTGAGTAAATTTACCGATTATCTTTCTACCGAGATCTTTTGCAAATTTCTCATCGTATTCATTCCTGCATTTATTTATTTTAATAATATGATCTTCATCAATATCAGGGAATTCTTTTCTGGTATCATCGATATTAAATCTATTCGGTTCTGGTAACCAAACTTGCTTCTGTGAATTATACGATATAATCGCTTCAGTTACTCTCAACGATATTAAAAATCCAGCATCAAGCATATACCGCAATAGTACTATCGGAACCCAACATCGCTCTGAAAAATGTCTTCCAAACCAAGTATAAGTAATCGGATGGAGATTTTCTGCAAATTCGAATGATTCTACATGAGCAAATCCGGTTAAGTCAAAATCTGGTAAATATCCGTTTATCGCAACCCTGGTCATGTCATGTGTAGGATGTCCGAATCTCTTAAAGTATTTAGAACATACTCCATATCCAAGAAAACTCCCAGGATAACACGCTACCATATCAACCGAGATAACATCACTATAGTTGTATTTGGTGTTCCATAACCCACCGTGACCAT
>JAECUM010014988.1:0-35989 GCA_016617855.1 Megalonaias nervosa | reverse complement strand
ACAAGACCTTTGACATTATTGGATACAAACGTTAAAAGAATGGTGTGCAAGTTGATATAAGAGTGTATTAGGACTTATTCAAGCTGATTCCAGTTTGTCGGAAGTTGTATCACTGTTTGGACCTGACCTATTTGGTTTTGATCACGAATCACCTTCTTGTGTAGAAAAAGTATCATATGATTCGTGGTCGTAAAATCTCATACCATCCTCTGGATTATGAAGTGCGCACTTATGAAACAGCAGAGCAATAAAAAGGGAAATAAGAAAAAATGGTAATACATGCAGAAGGAATTAAGCAAACAGGAACTGAGATTAAGATGTACTCATGAATATAGAAAGTGCCATGGAATGGGGACTTAACAGAGGCAAAGAGGCTGTCTTGGAAAATATGAAATTCTACTGTAAATCATGCTCGGTTGCGTTACGTGTTGGTAACGGTGATTCCTGACCACAGCAGTAATAAAGCATCGGAGTTAATTTATGTACATTTGTACTCGAGGATTATCGCGAACGCAGGCACAAACTTGAAAACTCGAATATGTAAAATGTTGTCGAAGAAAACGTCAACAAGAAAAAATCACCGCAGAAAAAGGCACAGAAGTTAATGAAATACAATTGTGATTTCTGTTCATTGTAAAGCAAATAGTAATATTACAAATTTTCATTTGCTTAAGAAACAATTAGATACAGTTTTTCATTATATAATAATTCCAATTTTTATGAATTGAACGCGTTTTCTGCAATTTGATTGGATGTAAACGGTTACGTGATACTGAAGTGGAATTTTTTACACATCGATAAATTCTGCGGACTACTTTTGGCTCCCTGTTTTCATGTCATTTGATGTGAAGTTTAATTTATATCAACCCATTACACCCTAATAATAACAACAACAATAACCCACCCACCCACTCCTGTGATTTCCAATCAAAAGATACCAACCACAGATAGAAATGGACCATTATAAGTTAAAACAATGTAATGCACAGACCTTCCTGCACTCCACCACTCATCCATTTTGCCGACGAAGGCATGTGGTAGACTTTACAAGACAGTCTTCGGAAATTATTGCATTTCACCTCGACAACATGTTACAGCAGCCGTTATTAAAGGTCAGGGTCACATGTCAAACAAGGAATCTCACTAAAAATGGACAAGATTTTGCTTCTGAAAGATCGAAATGCGTACAAGCAAAAACAACGTTGCTATAACAACACGTGCCATACTTTGAATGAACTCAACAAATTTCCTCCAGAACATGGAATAAGATTAGCTAGGGGTGCAAGAAAAACAGATACGCTTACAATATTAGGACCTTCCCAGGACAACCACGGCTGACTTTCAAGCAACCTCTTGCAACAGCAGAACAGTTACGAATCAGAATTTCTATAAGGTCCAGGTGGATCAAAGTCGCACATTGCAGGTACTACTGTGGTTGAGGCTGTCGCGTATCGTCGCAAACAAGTCCAAGTCCCAGATATTAAGTTATTCAAGCGCATCGTTGATTTCGATGATTACCATGCAATCATCCCACGCGCATGCAAATCAGACAAAGACGCTATGGATCTACTCTCGAACATGGGTCTGAAAATCAGATCAATATTACACGCACGCGCAGCACCATTTACGACCGGGTTAAAGGTGAATATTGTTCTCGTTGTACACTATAGCATGCCGATTTCCTCTATCAAAAGCCCCAAAGGAATCAAAATCTCACGCGTGTATTTTCACAGTGGTGCCGATATGACCCTGAACCGTGAGGACACAGGGGCCATTAGTAATGAAATCGTAAAAGTGTTTTGCAATAATCATCGAGAAGATTGGTTAATACTACCGAGAAGGTTCAGGATGAACTCTTTATAGATGCGTTTAAACTCATGTTAATATTTCCCAATATAAGCCTTTCCGCGGGTCGAGATATATTTCAACATCAACGTGTATTCCACCGCGAGCAGTGATAAACGTGGAAAAAGACGACAACCGGTATTTGGAATAGCGATCTTGTCAGCGCTAAATCCTGCAAACGTCCAAACAGATCAACATCAAAAACACAGAAAACATCTGAGTGACCTTGAGTTTAGAAACACAAAATATCCTGCATAGGTTACAGACATGAGTTACCTTGAACGACTCAAGATCGACATCTGCGTTAACGTGTTTGCTTGGAAACGCGGCACTTCACCCGATTCGAATATGGCCATACACAAAACAAGGATTCGATCAGGCGGTTCAACATTGATTTGTTATTGTTGCATTGCGTAGAGCAGCGACATCATTCCTTTTGGATACAAGGTTTTTCCCAAATGGTTTACCGGTACAGCAAGCACAAAACGAAAAAGTTTCCATTTCAACAGTTGCTTGTCGACCATGACTTTTGATGCGGTGGTCTGAGCGAGAAGCCGGCGCGTTCTATTATACCGCAACCTGGTAAGAACTGCCGTGCTACGGAAGAAGAAAGTCCTTTATATAATTTACGTAGACTTTGAATGATCGAACATTTCCTTGGAAGTCCCACCCCCACCAGACTTCAATCAAATATGACACAAATTGCTGAACAAGTCTCATTCGGGTTTTGTTACACTGTAATCAGGTGTGACGTAGTAACCAAGTCAATTATAATGTGATATCCCTCGCCCGCCGACATGATAATGACCCGTAATGACGTTCGTAATTTATTCACAGTTTTCCAAGTCCAGTTCATGATCACTGCCATATCACTGCCGTATACTAAGAAGCAAAACACATGCAAATTACGCGAGTATGATAGTCACTTAATCATGCAAGGAAGCGCAGCATCGTCAGACGCGTCAATAAGTGCTATATCCATCAACATGCAATGATAAGTGACGTTAGGATTTTGCTAGTTACAGTTCATTTGCTCGCTGAGGTTTCCTGACTCCAGCCTGGACAAATTAGTGATCATCTTTGCGAAGTACGGGACGATCGGTCTATGTTTACTCGTCGACACGGTGGAGAGTTCCCCAATGACGATGTTCTAGGATCAAGATACGCATCCGCAAAAGAATATAAATGACTGGAAAAAGCTTTTTGAAATTCGCTTGCCACCTCAGGCCTTTTACCCAACGCTTTTCCCCGAGGGTGTTTCCGTCGACGACTAGGATAAGGCGAACATCGTCCGGTCCGTGTTTGTTTGCCGAAACTTCTGTGACTACCACGAGTTGTATTTGCGCACGACTTGTTAATACTCTTTGTGGCCTTCTGCGATATTGCCATTCGCGTGTACAAGCTCGACGGTGCACTTCTACTGATCATTGCGAATGGCATCGGATACTTTGCTGTCTGAAACCCTAGTCGACATTAACCAACATTTGTTTGCCGAATGTGAGTCATCGTTCTGCTCGCGTAACAACCCGTGCGTGAACGGATGCGATCCAGTTACCCAAAACAGTTACATCATGTACCTGGACTATACAACTTGTACGAATGGGCAATGATGCAACCGATGCATGTAGGTGAATTTGCATGGGTTGATCAAGAGTACGACAGCAATATCGAGGTAGAGTTTTTCTTTGAAGTAAACATGGAGTCTCCGGACGACCCTCACTGCGATAACAAACATTACCCGTTGGCCCCGGAAGCGTTGTCGTTGCTCCGCGAATTGTTCTCCCCGTAGTAGTGTGAACTCGTGGATGATTGCGGTGGGAAGCTTGTCGAGTGCACCAAGCTTTTCAGAATCTACGCTAAAAACTCAACAATGTTTTCCTCAAGCAAAACATGCAGTTGTATCATTGGTCAGGGATGTGTATATGTAAAGTCCAACGAGTACCCGTTGTTTAGCAATGTCAACAAGAAAGTCATAGGGAAATTAAAAGACGAGTGCTCGGGCAAGGCCATCTAGGTATTCATAGGGCTGCAACCCAAAA
Organism: Megalonaias nervosa; assembly: GCA_016617855.1. Lineage (NCBI taxonomy): Eukaryota > Metazoa > Mollusca > Bivalvia > Unionida > Unionidae > Megalonaias > Megalonaias nervosa. The sequence goes on along the minus strand of JAECUM010014988.1, from coordinate 32,105 downwards.
TGTACTCCATCGTGGATAGCTCTGGTTATAATATTAAGAAAGCCAAAGGAATCCCACGCATGGTTGTGCAAAATGATCAACAGCACGACTTGTACATGGAGTGTCTTCGCAACGACGTGAATTTACGAACGCATCAAATCTTATTCGGTCGCATAAACATCACATCGGTGTTTATCGTTGCACCAAAATGGATTTTTCCTTATGGAAGCACCACTTACGCGTACGTACACCGAGTGATTGAGATCTGAGTACGTCCCAGTCGTTAATTCAGCATTCGCGAAAATCAGTTGTAGTTATTCCTGCAGAAATACTCTACTCGGAGGCTTTCCCCGCTTGTTCACACGCTGCCATCAAATGGTAGCGTGATGGATGTCCTGGAATATGAATCTGGTCCGTGATCGTAGATGCATCGGTGGACTATACCTGGTCAGTAGCACGATGTTGTCTGCTTTCCGGTTCTCCCGGGCTAAACATATACCGGTCCAGATCGTTTCTTATCAATATTATTATTTATCATCGTAAGCACATATTTATAGATTGTATGCAATCTACAGGCACTATTAATATCTTAAAATAAAACCTATATCCATAAACAAAAATTAGGTATCTAATATCTTCTTTATTAGCGACCACTACAGTTTACAGTCATGAACAAAAATGAGAAAAATATAGATAGACATAATATTACCAGTTCACCAGGTACGCACAAGCCATTCCGACAAGACACCAGACGGCAGGACAACAGGTGAGGCTGTATTTAATGGATTTATACTGCATTACGGTATGCCGCAGCTTCTTCATTTAGATCACGCCACAATTTTGAAACCAAGGTCATCAAGGAATTATGCCAAATTAATGGCATAAAAAGGTCAAATACGACACCCTATTATCCAATGGGTATTTTTATGTGTGAGAGATGGAATAGGGCACTATTAGACATGTTGGGGACTCACCGTCCAGATCAGACAATGAATTGGAATAGTTATATAAGACCATTTGTTCACACAAATAATTGCACGAGCTATGAGTCTACAGGTTAGACGCCGTTCTTTCTCTCGCATGGAAGAGAGTCACGTCTACCCATTGACCTCGTATTTAGATTCGACAAGGATAGTGGCTGGAACAATTTGTACATTTACATCAAATCGCGTCTGAACCGATTGGAAGAAGCATACAAACTAATCACATGTCGTGCGAAACAAAACTTAAGAAAAGTAGACGAGGGTATATGACCTGAAGGCAAGAGCTGAAATTTTACGCCTGGGGATAGGTTCTTCAAAACGTGTGGCATTTGGTAGCAAACACAAAAGTCGAATGATACCTTCATGGATGACCTCTGGGGACCATGTGATATCCAAAACAGTTAATGAACACGACTAGCTAACAAACGTTCGAGTCCTCCAGTCATTGCACACGTAAGTTTTTAACAATATGCCTGAAACAATTTCAGAATTCATAATTTCAGTCATGATGGACAATCCTAATTAATAAAGACATCATTTAAATGTGTGATGGGACGTGTGTAGCAGGATCATGCAAATTAACATATTTTTTTTATTACAATCATGTTTATTACAATCGTGTCTTAATTAGTTATAGTTCGAGCATGACAAATATTAATATTAATTCATTTTCCAAACATTCCTTACAGGGATACACATAATGGGTAACATGTCAAAACGGACCCAAAGTGGAAATGCTGCTAAACTGAAAGGTACTTTAGTGAAAACGTACCCCAGTCAAAACATACTCAGGTTAAGTCATAAAGTATTTAAATTAAAGCAAGTCCCTAATCCAAACGTACCAAGTCAACGTGGTGAGATTCAGATATTTACTGCTCTAGTTTCTTATCTTGCAAGTTCCTTATATGAGCTGACACTACTTCGTCGTAAGACTTGATAGGCATGGTTGGTTTCAGATTGATTTTATTAATAACCTATAGAAATTTATTTAAGAGTCTAATGTAATTGATTAGGATGACTGTATCATATTGTTTAAGCATATGAATTCTAACTTGACTTAATATTGTGAAGTTTAAGATAATGAATTTCAATCCCTTGCTGGCATACTATTTAAGTGTTTCAGACAACGCTTTCATTGGGCTTTCATTGGGCGTATTGACTCTGCAGTTACTACACAGGTAGCTGTGAAAAGCTTCTGAAATTTTCAGTATTTATGCGATACATGTCCATTTGGTGGCATGGTTACAGTGGTTTGGCACTATTCAAACTAGACATTTCCATTTTGTGGTAATGTTACAGTGGTTTAAAACTTTATAAATAAAGACCATGAAATCGATTATATATTTTCAGTTCAATTCTTCTCTTCAACAGCTACTCATCTACCATGATCGTATCGATTTAGGTCTGATTCCTTGGCGAAACAGGATTGATAGGAAATGATGCAATTTGATGCCTAAATAATAATTTGTTTTCCACTGTTATAATATGGTCTCAAAATATCCAATGACGTCATCATGATAGTGTTGAGGCAAAAACACAGCGCTGGAGTTCGATTAAATTGCTTTTTAAACCAAGTGACCCACTTGTATTGCAGATTCTTCCCAGATGTTAGGTTAAAATTGCAACACTATTATAAGTCACATGTTTTAAAAATGATAAAAACTTGACAACAATTTTTAGACTCTTCCAAGGCACGTTCAAACTGATTAATATTATTCAGATGGACATATATTATGCATTAAACTTCAGTGTATCAAAATATTCTTAACACATTGTGATAAATGTAATGTTTCTCTTTCTTGTTTAAAAAGAAAACTTTACAACTTTGAATGTGTGTTTTGATAACACAAAATTTCAAATGTCTGGTGACATATAATATGGGAAGCCCTATATAATGGGGCGATTCCAAGAGATTAAACACTTTTGTAAATCATTAAAAGTCAGATTTTCAGTACTGCTAGGATTATACACCTGCATGCCAATGTGTTTCAAAATCTTACCCGGTTTTGGTCTTGTAGACTGGAAAAAAAACTTTGTCATTAATCTGCGTTAAAGAGACGATTTAACTTTACATATATTTGTAATCTCTTCTGTCACATCCTCAAATCTCAAAAATATCACTGAACTGGACGGATGTTATTTCCCCATAACATTTCAATACTTAAATATCTCAAAACCTTCTTAAACTGTTTTGATGAAATGTTCACTTGTTCATATCAAAATATACTCTTTACTTGTTATCTTCAGTGTAGACTTCGTGGTACTTCAATAATTATTTTGTTAAATTTTGTACAGATAGTTATCGACTGCATACAGGTTAGAAGGCTTCGATTAAGAATGGTCCCACTCCTTACCTCGACCAAGTGTTTGATGTAAATGTGTTGTTTCTGTTGCAATTTAGACCTTATTCGTCCACCTAGAATTAAGGTTAGATACATGAACAAAGCTTACATGGTGATCGTAAACAATCGACTACTTCCCTATTAATAGTATCACTAGCTTTATACGTAATCACAATAAAGTATGTGCTTCGCCCGTTTTGATAATAATTTAGATGTGGCATTTATACAAGATGTTTTGAATAAAGTAAATCAAACATATAGATTAAACACATACCTTGGCGATGTACAGAATTAATCTTGCTTAAAAAGCAGATCATTTGCCGTTCTCAAATATTACTTAATCTTTTTCGAGATTCGTGAAGGTTAGTATATAATTTATCAAACTATCACAAGTGAAGAACAAAGTATTGCCGGATAGAATTCAAGGCGTCCTGTTTAAATGTCGAATCTAGAAGTTCTCAAAAACTGTATGGGAATGCTTTATTGGGATTATAAATAAACATATAAAATAAAAATATGTCTGAGTTTATCAAGGGCCATTTAATTCTACATTGATTGCTGCCAAAAATGTTTGAAGCAAAATGCGACTAACCTTGTACTTTACCAATGGTGTTTGCTTCTGTCCTGTTCCACAAGATAATAAACGTTTAATGTCCAACATAACATTACATTTCCCCTTGTCCCCAAAAGGTCCTTGTTTTACTCAAGAACAGAAACTATTTCTGGGGACAACGGGAAAAATCGTGTTAAACAGACTAATGTTGAATTCCCCTTGTCTTCAGAGAGTCAAAATAAATGTAAATGTTAAATAATTTACGCGGAATTCCCATTGTCTCCCAAATGCTATTCCGATTGTTTCCAGATTGCCATTTTTGTCTCCAAAGTGGTACACATTATCACTCTCCGTAGCGCATTAGTGTGCGGTCCAAAACTTTCCAGCTGCTTCAGTTATTTCGAAGAAACTTTGCACATATAGGTTGCTCCACTAGACAATGCGTGTCGTATAACAAACGTAAACACTCATTCAATGTCACTTCGGAGTTAAATTGTTGATATATGAGCGTCCATATTAGGTCCATAGCAGTCTATTTCAGCTTTGTACTTAAAAATTACGAGAAATTATTATAAGCTGTATTAGAGCTTCAAAAAATGTTCATCGGTTATATGAAACGATCCAAACACATAAATATTAAATATCTTATCAGAAAGATGTTATCTCCCCTTAAAAGTTTTGAAAGTGATCTTAACAAATTATTGACGAATTGTGATGAAATTTCACTGATATTTGTGTGAAGATGTCTTCTTATTTACTATGTTACTTTCGGATTATTTAATACTAAATATGGACTGGAAATAGACTGTTTAATATTAGATATCGACTGGAATTATGTTGCAAGGTTTTTCATTTGAATGGTTAACTACACGTACTTGAAGAAGGTTTTGTTGGTATTGTATTTGTTTCATTTTTATTTATGATGCCAGTAAAGCAAGCCCCGTGCGTATTTTGTATAACTTTAGATATCAGTATTTAAAACGTATGCCTTCAATGTTACCATTTACGATGTTTACGTTGTTCTTAATATTTAATGGTCTGATATATTACACCCATGTCTCCGCATGTGAAGTCTAATACACATCTATACAAAGTTTACCTGATATTTGAAGACTACCCTTAGTCTTTTCTTACACGGAATTCATCTGGTACCTCTCCAGGGTATATATTTAATCCATATGTTTGATTTTATCAAGGGATATCGATTTTAGGTGTTATCAAGTGAGTCGGAATTCACATAGAATATGACACAAAAATTGTTTCAATTTTTTCTCTTTAAGGAAAACTGCTTTCTTAAAAACAAGTTGGTTATTATTTTAGTTTAAGGATAATTCATTTCCTTTGCACATAAATTTTCTACTTGCTTGTTTTACATCTGATTATTAACAAAATTGTGTATCAAATTTATTGAAATTGGATGTTAGAAATATAGATTCGGATCGTTGACCGAAATATTCATATGTTTGTACTGCTTTAATTTAATTATAATAAATGTGAATCCATGCTTAAAAACATGGAATATACACATGTATGTTCACATAGAGATAGTGCTGACCTTCGTGTAAACGATAATTGTGACATGTACATTACGACGGGTTATTTTTATATCCATATCTTTTGTGATGTTTGCATTGTATCAAATTAGACTAAGGAACAATGAATGAATAAATGCTGAATATATGCAAACGTCTGGTTCAACCTTTTAATAGTTTTACTAAATATTATGACGTACATTTCTGTCTCTAAAGACAGCATTGATGCTTTTGAGCAACTAAGTTCAAAATGATTAGAGACTTTCGTTTAGTTGTCATTACAGGATGAGCCAGGAACGCGTGAAACTTTTATTTCGGTAGCTATTATTGTTAATAAAGTTTGGAGACAGGCGGGGCAAAGATCACCTTCAAGTTCCAAATATTTCTCTGAAATAGCTTGGTATCATCAGCTGCAAGAATCATACGACAAATTAACTGCGCTCCCACATCGATCAGGATGCTATCGCCCAGATTATTTAATTCAGCTGAAACGCGTCTTGTCCTTCTTTTTTACAACCTAGGTCACGTATTTGTTCACCTGAGGTTTAAAGAATTTACACAGCTGTTAAATGTAATACACAATCTTGCTTGATGTCAGATGTAAAGCAAATCCAAGTAAGTACCTCTGTGTCGAAAGGAAGCATATTGCCCTAAAATAAAAGTAATAATCTGTTCATTTGTTTATTTTAAAGAAAACAGTCTTCCATAATAAAAACAAATATTTTGGTGTCACATTTCAGGTGAATTCTCTATCATTCGATCATACACTCAGTGTGTATTCCTGTATACAATCAAACAAACGTATTAAGCATATGCTTTGAAGACGTACCAGAATAATCTTGCTAACAACGCAGACCATTTGATCAGAGATCCAATAGATGTTCCTTTATAAAATCAAAAATATAGATTAAATACATGCCGTTGAGATGTATCAGATAAATCTTTCAAGATACTGACTAAGTACCGTCTTCAAATATCATTTAAACTTTGTTGAGGCTTCTTTCAGTGTAAATTATTAGACTTCACATGCGGAGACATGAGTGTAATATATCAGACCATCAAATGCTAAGAACAAAGTAAACATCGTGAATGGTAACATTCAAGGCATACTTTTCAAATATCGAAATCTAAAGTTCTCGAAAATACGTGTGGGGCGCGCTTTATTGGGATTATAAATAAACGCTAAACAAATACAATATCAACAAAACCCTCAAGGATTTTCGTAAGAATAGTTACCTTCACGTACGTGATTTACGTGTAGGTAACTATTCTTACGAAAAGCTTTGTAACCTATTTCCAGTCCATATCTAATATTAGTCTATTGCCAGCCCACATTTAATTTCAGATAATCCAACAGTAGCATAAAAATAGGACATGTTCATACACATATCAGTGAAATTCCATCACAATCCATCAAAAACTTTTTAAGGTCACGTTTTTAAATTTTAAACTTTTAAGGGGAGATAACATCTTTCTGTTCAGATATTTGATATTCACGAGTTTTGATCCTATCATATAAGAGATGGACATATTTTTTTTTAAAGTTCTAACACAGCTTTATAATATCGTATCGTAATCTTGAAATATAAACCTGTAGTACGTCCGGCGAGACATTTGCACTGGTAGATAATTTCAGCAACATTAAAAATTTAGTTTCAGTGATTTGCATAAAATCTGAATATAAGAAAATCTCACCACAATCCCTGACATAATACATTCATATGTCAATATAATCTTTAAAAAGTGTATGTTGTTACATATTGATCGATGTTTGGATACATGTTTTAGACTTGGATACAATTGTTAGGAAACAGAATACACAGGCGTGCATGTATTGAACAAGTTCACAGAGTATACATGTACATGCAAGAATATATTAGGTTCATTCAATTACATTTCACATCAATACAAAAAATGTAAACAATGAAAATGAAATTAAACTTTTTCGACATTTTTTAAAATAATATTTCAGTTAACTGATTAAAATCAAAACAGACCATTTGCCGTTTTCAAATACCATTTCAAATCTTCAGATACACGAATAACACATTTACATCAAACACTTGTTGGTTATGAGGAAGGGGGCATTCTGAATCGATGCCTTCAAGCCTGTATTCGGTCAATAACTAATATTACACAATTAGAAGATAGTTATTGAAGTGTCACGGACACCTATACTTAAGTATACAAAGTAAAGAGTACATCCTGACGTAAACAGATGTACTTCCTAGTGAAATGTGTTAAGGGGAACATGTTACACATATTAATATTGAAATAACATGGGGTAATATCATCTGCCAAATATATTGATATTCATGAGTTTTTATGTGATAGAATATATTACATACATTTGTAAACTTTAACCATCTCTTGTAACGCAGATTAATATCAATATTTTTCCAGTCCACAAGACAAAAACCGCAGAAGATAGTGAAACACACGTGAATGATTAGCTGGATTATGTTTAGCAGTATTCAGCATTAGATTTTCAATGATTCGCAAAACTTCCAATACTCTTGGAATCGCTCCTTTGTATCTGATTTACCATCTTGTACGTCACAAGACACATTTGAAATTTTGTTTAATCAAAACATTCGACGTTTAAAAGTTTTCGATTTAAATACAGTAAACTCATTGGAAATTTCATCACAATTTCTTAACATTTTGACATGTTTAAATTTTAAATTATCAGGAGCTCTAACATTTGTCCACCTACATAATATTCATCAGTTTGAATGTTTTTAAATTTTTGTGACGTTTATTGTCATTTTTCAAGCATATTAATGAAAATTTCATTTTGAAATCTTAGGGGTATAATCTGTGGAAGATACTGCAGCACAAGTGATCACTTGGTTTAAAAAGCAATTTAATTAAACCTATGTGCGGTAGTTGTCCTCAACATATTCATAATGACGCTATTAGAATATGTTGAGACCAAATTATGACATTGGAAATCAATTTATTATTTAGCCATCATATTGCATCTTTTCCAATTAGTCCTGTTTCCCAACGGAATCAGACTTAAATCGTTAAAATCATTGTTAATAAATAGCAGTTGCGGAGACGTATGGAACTGAAAGAATATTAATCTTTCTCTTCTTCTTTATTTAGAAGGTTTAAATCCACTGTAACCTTGCCAACACATGAAAATATCTTGCCCTAATAGTGTCAAATTCAAAAAGTCTTTTCACCCCTACATGTGTAGTAATTGAGGAACCAAATAAAAGAGTTGTTTAAAACATTTAAATATTATGCCAGCAAGGGATTCAAATTGAAACTGGAAGCATTATCTTTAGCACAATATTTAAGTCAGCTTAGAATTATCATGCTTTAACAATATTATGTAGTCATCCTAATTAAGTACAGAAGACTTAAATAAATTTCTAAAGGTAATTAATGAAATAAGTCTAACACCAGGCATCCTTTTCAAAATAGTGTCAACACATATACGGAACTTGCAACATAAGAAACTAAAGCAGCAAATGGCTAAACAACACCCTGTTGACTTGGTACGTTTGGATGTCGGGTCTTGCTTTGATTTAAGTACTTTATGACTTTATATGCGTCCATTTGGACTTGAGTGAGTTTTGACTTGAGTACGTTTTACCTTTAGTACGTTTTTGCTTGAGCCTTTCGGATTTGGTACTTTTCGACTTTGGATCCGTTTTGACTCGTTCGCCATCATGTGTATTCCATTATGGAATGGAGATGAATAAATATTAACATTTAAAAATATTTGAGGTTTATAAGGAACATTAAGAATGATGTACAGACAGAAGGACACCAAGACGGAACTAAAACACCCAAACATTGTTTTCTAATCCCTTCAAGGATTTCGACTTGGGGTTATCTTTATTGGATTTTTTTTTGTTCACCATCGTCGCAATTCTTTTGTGGGTTAAATTAGGTGTCTCTAACGTGGTTAATAGCTGAACAAGTTTCAACGATAGTACGAAAGTCTCTGTCAGAAAACTTAGAAGTCGTTTTTTTCAAAGTATTTAAATCTTCATGGAAAATTGTTGTAATAAATAAATATGGTTGTACAACTGCTACAAATTGGCTGAAAGGATTACCTCTTCCAGGTAGCAGGTATTACGAGTAGTATGGATGCAATGACCGATGGACAGACAGGGAAGGGTAACACTAAGTGATAAATGTGCATACGTGATAGATGAAAATAAAAAGAACCGATAATGCACTGGAGGCAGTACATACTGGTATTTCTTGCGGAAATGAACATCCTCATAAAAAGCTCACACAAACATACAAGAAGAAAATAAAAGTCTGTATTATCTCGAACATTTTTTGCTGGGATTTTTTTTATAAACATCTGAATTCTTTTAATACAAATAAAAATTAATTTCTGAACATAAACTAAGAAAAATATCAGGTCATAGAAATAGTCACTTACAATGTTCAAAGTATGTTGTTTACTTGACTTCATGTTTATAGTTACCCGTATTTATAACACATGTAAACCAACCATAGAAAATTGGCATCAATATTTTCTTTTCTAATTAAACAAGGTCGACAATACCTCTAGTTTTGTTTCTAACTTCAGCAATACCATCTTTTCATTATATAATTTCCTGGCCGCACTTTTTACCGTTATAGGTACATTTTCTCATCATCTATATGTTCACCATTCTAGCAACCGGATCAGAGATTGCAAAAAATTTAAACTCGTGCAGATCTTTGCACTTTAAAATATATGATCGTAAGACATGAATATTACACACAAAATATTTCCGCAAATCGGTCAATTGCGAACATTGGGCAACATAAATATTGCTCCAGTTTAGACCAGACAAGATAAGACAAGGCAAGATTTATTCATAGTCGGCATGATTTAAATTCAACATAAACTCTAATAAATACAGTACTACAAAACACATAGCGCACAACTTGAAATATAAGCAAGCAAACCAATGCAATTTGAACGGCATGAATTAAAAGTAAATTTAACTAAAAGCCATTAGTTCGGATTTAATGGTGTTAATGTAATTTCTAGGTAACTTACAATTATATGTTAAAATCAAACTTTAAGTTAAATTGAAAACAAAGACGCACATTTAGGACAAAAAGCATGCGGAAATGCAGATCACTCCTCACTTGAAAAGAATGAGACAACAGTAACGCACTTGTTGGTACATAATACAATGTAAAACATAACGGTAACACACATACTATTTGTTCGTTGTCGGCATGATACGAGTTTCTTTTATTGGAGTAGTATTTGCAAATATTACATTTGCAATCGTTACCACACCATGATAAAATTAATGATCTAAAAGAATTAAAATTTGATTGGTCTCTAAAGATAGTGAGTAGCTCATTCCAAAGAATGCCGGTTACATATTTAAAAGTCTGTATGCAATATGCTGAGGTTTTAATACTTGGGACATCGAAAATATTTGAAACTCTAAACTTGGACTTACTGTATTTTAAACATAGCAAATAATCTATACATTTGAGAGCACACACATTTAGAATTTCAAAAGTCTCTACAGCTGTGGCCCGAAGTATGCACATTCTACATATTTTTGCATTAAATAAGAATTAATGGTACCTGCTTGTGTAATCATAGTACACAAATCTCAGAGCACACCCGTGTATTTTTTTACAAGTTTAGCTGTGTTCCTGTCACTTCAAAAATGCTAAGCTAAAGAACATATGATGAAATTGGACAGGAGAAATGCACATAATATTGTCAGTTTGCTGAGTTTAGTTAACGTGTCAAGACAGATAGTTGCCTTGGAACTTTCCTACAATGATGGTTACGTATAAATCGAATTGCAGCTGATAGTCAATGCCAGTTCCTACCAGCTTAAAAAATTATTCATAGTTTATGGCAGCACTGCTTAAGTTATGTAAAGACTTCATAATGAATGACTTTGTACCAACAGCTAGTGCTTGAAACTTTTCAGAGTTTGCTTGCATTTTGTTCGCAGTGAAACAATCAGATTGTTGGACAGTCAGTCAGAATGTTAAAGCCGGTGGTGTGTGTGCGTGCTTGCGTGTGTGTGTGTGTGATTTGACTTTAAACGTAGCTTTAACAATTTTTCAGTCATATCACTACGGTGTCTGCAGTGTGGCAGTTTATAATGACGTCTAGCAATGGGACATCTTGCCGCAGACATGTAGCATCATGTCCCACCCAGTCACTATATCCTGACTCTAGGCCGACCAGTTCTAACACTAACCTCTTAATGCTGATCGCCAAGCGAGGCGGTTGTTAGTACCACGTTGTGGCCACGTCGATGTGGTAGAGAAGTGCTTCAGCTTCTTTTATGTTGTGGGCTGTTGAATAAATCTAACCATGTTATTCACAGCGTAATCAGCATTGTCTGCTTGAATAAGCTTTCCATCTATTTCCAAGGAGGAATCGCACGGAAGAAAACATCTATTAGTGTCATGAATGTGTGATTCTAATAGTTGCTGATAATTAGGAATATAGCACGGTATAAATAATTTTAAAACTTTTGGACGCTTCTATTCATGGAAGTGTGAGTCACCAATTGACAAAAGTAACCGAGATCCCATATTTGTTAACCGATCAGCAGTGGCTCTTTTTAATCCTATCAACGACTCGCATTGCAACTTGTTTAGCAATTGACACAACGAGCGAGGCCAACCCAACTAGAACTTGGGAAGCTTCAGTGAATAATCCATAGACATTTTTGCAATATGTCATATGGATCTACTCGTATTGATGGCACGCACGGGTCTCATACGTGCGCTTGAAGTGTACTTTCGGGACTTATCCAGGATTGCCATTTGGTTAAATACCAGGTCGATCTCTAATGTACAGATGTATTCTCAAAGCCTCACCGCGAAGGTTAGTACGTGCTAGTCTTCGTCCACAAGGGAAGAAGCACGTGCGTGGGCCAACGATTGTTACCTGGAAGATACACAGGTTTCGCGGGAATGATAGGCAGGAAATCACCCAGGGGTGTATTTGTGGAAAAAACAGAACTGTACGTAACCTTTAAAAAACCCATGCTACAGCCGGAGGCTCTGTATCTGCTGCTGGTGACGTGATTGGTTAGATTAAGTTGAATCGTTGATGAAATTCAGACAATATCCGGCACGATATCGTATATGGAATCGTCAAGTCTTGCACGCAGAATTCGTATGTCCGTGGGAACATATCCAGGACAACCGAGAATCGTTCTCAGCGACGACTGTACAATGTCATCGGCATACTGTAGAGATTCGATCGTGTTCGTGTCCACTTATGAATGTTTTGGAATCTTGCCAGTCATCATAGTGACCCTACGATGGATCACATTGATGAATTCGATGTCGTACGTGCTCGTGGAAAGACCAGCAACGTTGCAGGACACTTTCGAATTTGATGAAAACACGAGTGGGTTATTTGCATTGAAGCCTCCAAAGTTTGTCTTGAATGAGTTAATGTGTCAACGCGCAAAACAACCCCGCGTCCACTATGTGGTCTGTGACCAACCGCTGACAAATCGATCTAGCCTCGTTGATGACCTGTGGCGCATTGTTGACGGCGCAAAGTGACCCCACGAGCATTTACATCCTGTCAACGAGTGAATGGACCTGTTGCTGATTAAACACGCCGTAAACCTGTCCACCAGAGCCTTTTCTTGCAACAAATAGTTGCTTGTAAGGATGTACTTGCTTGTGTTTATTCGATCCTTGTAAACAATTTTATTTACGAAATGCTCTCATGGATGTGTTAGCATTTCCATTAAGTAGAGGTGTGCTTTTCCGAAAACTTCTGAGGAGTGGCTTTCTTTCCACGTTACAGTGTGCATTTCTCAGAGGATAATATAGTTTGAATGCCTTTGTAATTACAGATTGTTTGATATTGTTTTGTGGAATTTGTTCTTTATTTTAAAAACTGAGAAAGGTAATAACACAATGTGTCTGGTATAAATGATTTGAGGTTTGGCGCAGCTAGTATTTATACGAAAGGACTGATGATCCCATCCATCCTTCCATCCATGTAAACCTACTAAGAATTCATTACAAGAGAGAAATAAAGGGGTAAATTATCTTAGAGATCGAGGGACAGGAGGACGGTGGCATTTGGTTAGTAACGTTTTTGGACGATATAGATATATAAATGTATGGACAAACAGACATGGAGCAAGACAGATAGAAAATATAAATGAACGCACAGACCAATCTACTGAGGGCACGAGACCAGAAAACAACTAATTAAAGAAAGGCAGGAGAGAACAAGAGAAATAACTACACGGCTCCATAAATATCTAAATGGGCAAATAATGCATAGATTGATTCATAGGTATAAGTAATATTAATCCATCTAAAATTATCCAGCACAACATGTAGTCAAAATAATATATGTACATAAATTCGTATTCTTGCCGATCATAATAGTCATAATCATCAACATTCCAACATCGTCATCATAATCATCATCATCACGGATATTAAACATTGTGTTTTGTTTCTGGAGAGTCTGTGGTCCTTGTAAACAATTGTTGTGATACAGAAGTTGAAGAACGAAAGGGTGGCGATTTATCATTCCAATTACTTCCAGTAGTCCTTCAATGTAAGACGTATCACATGTTATTTATGTTTTAGCGCCATCATCTCCGAAACAAAAATATCGGGTGATGGGTCTTACGTTGTAGGATTATTGCTTCCAGCAATTCATCGGCAATATTGGCAATGTTTGACGCGACTTTCTTATCCTTTATCTGATCACAGTATTTTTTAAATTTCTGATAACTTCGTAATCACGGACACATGTTAGTTCTTGGTAGATATTTCTCGGCTTTCTACTGAAGTCTTTCATCTGCTCCGTTAGTTTTGTCAAATGATTTAGGATTTGTTCGTACAAAGCCTGCCCTGCCGTTTGAGTTACCGTTGAAAAACCCCATTACATTCACATTACTATGATACAAATCGTGGATCAAGTATGTGATGGGCCAAGTACAGTATGGGCCGAGTTGTGTAGGGCGCTTTTGTTATGGGTCGAGAAAGTTAATGGGCCGACTATGCTAATGGCCAAGTAGTCCCGGAGCCTGCAGTTGAATCCGTGTTAACTGATTACACTGTTTAGTACCTTTTGCATTTTTCTGCTGTTAATAATTAATACACCGCATTACAGTTGATTAACAGCTTGGTTAGTTGTAGTTGATAAACATGCGTACAGACACATAACAATAAACTCTAATGCCAGTACCTTGAGTATTTTATAGTTTATTTCTACTGATTTCGGGTCTGAATGTCCCACGTTGTGTGCAGTTATTAAACTATGATAAATTTTGGGTACCTACCCGTTGATCCAACATTCGTAATGTCTAAGCAGAATTTCATCAATATTGATGTGTTTTAGGTTCTAAGTTTTGTAACTACTGATCAGCTTGTACATTACCAACATTAATCGGCTTAATCCACTAAAGTAATTGTAAGGCAGTTCAATTTTCATTGCTGAAACACTGGCTGCATATATACAAACTGTCAGCATTCTGAAACAATTCAAACTCTTCAAAGAACAATTTGTTACAATTTGAATGAAGTTACTGACGGCAAGAGTCACAAACATGCAATCTGTAATGCAATCCAAACAGAAACCACAAGGCCAGAATAAGAATACAGTTCTTCTCGAACACGTAATTTTGCGCCTTTTTGAAGTCAATTTTTAAGGAAAATTATCCCGATACTTCTGATATGATAATCCGACACCGAAAACTCCTCACTAATAATGAAGTACAGTAAGTTTCATTAACTTTATCTCCCGCTCACGAGAGGATTTGGGGTGGTTTTTAGCCTTTCGTGTAATTTCAGTAAATCATATAAATAAATAATATTTTTATTTTATTTCTTAAATACACAACGGAAGGTTTGGAGTAATTCGAGGGTATGGGGTGGTTTGGAGTGGTTTGGGGTTTTTCGTGTAGTTTCAGTAAATTATATAAATAAAAAGTATTTTTATTTTGGGGTGGTTTGGAGCATTTCGAAGGTTTGGGGTGGTTTGGGATGTTTCGATGGACCCTTTGATATGGCCATCATGCAAAAAATCTGATACAGACTTTCCACGAGTTAGACATTCAAGACATGCGTCGTGAAAGTCCGGCGAGCACAGTAAAAAGCCTGAATACATGGGATGGTTCTGAATTCTTTTGACCAGTTCTATGCTGCATCTGTAACCGAGTTTAATAGTTCCTGACTCGCTGCCGACGAGGTCGGTGGAGAAGGAGTTGAACAGGCAGTCTCCGTAAATATCGGCTTTGAATGAGTCGTCGGATAAAGAACCTCTATCACCTCACTTATGCTAGATGTAGATGGTTTTTTGTCCCGTGCTGATGAAGTATTCTGTTGATCCAATTTAGGCGAATTAATGTAATTTCGTTCTATTGTATACTTCAATGTCTATATCCTTTCAAACTCCATAATTCTTCTTATATTTCTTAAAAACTTTATAATCCTTCTTATATTTCTTAAAATCGAAGTATTTATTGAAACAGATGTAAGAGCATGTTGGGTCCTTTTCGCAGACGGTAAGTCATATTCGCGAAAAGGACCTCGTTGGCGTAAAGGACCTTTAAATGCTCATTATTAAAACGATATGTTAAATGCTATGGAGAATGAGTTATTACACATCATAGTTTCATTTATGAAATTCAAACATTGTATGCAACTGATATTAAAATGTAGTCAATCTATTTCGCAGATGGGTAAGTCCTTTTCGCGGACAGGGTACAATTCGCTAATAAGACCTCTTTGAAATACTTTATATATAAAACAGATATGTAGAATGAGTTACTATACAATACAAATTAATTTGTGAAATAGAAGTATTAATTAAAATTGACAATCATAATATAGTTGGCCAATATATATAATTTGTGAAGACAGATTACATGTACATAACTTACTGCGTGTTGCAGAATAATGGAAAATTGGCTTTAGTGATGTGAATTTATGAATAAAAACCAAAATTGGTCTATCGGCTTTTATTTATATGGTTTGAGACAGGTTCCTGGCTTTCTTGACGTAAATTTTCAAACAGCAGTCAGTGAGTTTTGGTGAAAGGATCACTTGAATAACGGATGGTTGAGAAAGAAACAAAGCATATGTTACGTTCAAAGAAAACCACCGAAAACGTTTAATTAGGCATTGCGTTTGACGGCACCGGGAGTAAATCCCCAAAATGTAACACCTGTACACCATTGAAAAACTTGCCAATTAAAAGCATGCAACATACCAAATGATGCCTGTTTATACTAGGGGACACGTAAATATTCGTATATCAATCAAAAAAGTTACTACGTGTTAGCTTCATTGGATTTCATTCACATATCTCTATGAGGTAGTTGTCAGGATGAATACCTGAACTTTCATAGAATGATTTTGTAAAGATTAGTAAAGTATTCTCAGTGAAACCCTAATTTCTACTTGTGACTCTTTATACTGAATGGTGGAAGCTGTGATGCTTTTCCAATAATTAGCGAAAAATATATTTTAGTGAAACCTTAATTTCTAGTTTGTAACTCATACAGAATGGTGAAATTTTGGATTACTGGGAATCGTGGGAGGAGTATTTAATGGACCGAGTACGTTATGGGACTACTTTTAGGAAGGCCGAGTTAGTTTTGGCCCGAGAACGTTAATGTGCAGATTCTGCTTGGAGCAGAGTAATCCTAGAATTCTTTTTTTTAAAAAAAAAAAACTTGGTTAAGAATTAGACCATAAACATGCATACAAAGAACAATGAAATTCGAAAGGAAGTGTGTAATAAAATCAATATTGAGAAACACAAAGAACTTATTAGTTATTAACATGCAGAAAAATACAAAATGGTGCTAAAAAGTGAAATCAGTTAACACGGATATATATATATATATATATATATATATATATATATATATATATATATATATATATATATATATATATATATATATATATATATATAAATATTTGACAAAATATAACTTAATGTTTGTTTAAATAATACAATATAAATATACTTTTAATATTAAAAATGACGTATTTGGGTATATTCGAGTGTATTTGAGTAAAAAGACGCACCAGGTTGACATCTCAGACGATTTAAAAACTATTTTTGGACAATAACATACACGTTGCAAATCTAACATTCTTCCTTTTGTAATTTATGCAGCAAACTCGCATTACAACAATATTACATTTTTATTATCATTTTGTAAGACTTTGTTAGGCTTTGTACGCCTTTTTTATGAAACATCGACAGATCTGTAGAGTTTGTCAACATGTGTTTTGACAATCAGTCAAATGAACAGTTTCTAAAATAACATTTCAAATATGATTTTGTCAGATTTTGTCAGTAGTCTATCATTATTTATAATTATGTTGAAAACTACTTGTTTGGTTAATTTATTCGTCATAACTTTATAATTACACTTTTCTCAATGAGTTTGCATTACTCTGTCAGGCTTTATGTGGCTCTGTCGGACTTCATCGGGCTTTTTGAACGACTTTGGCTTTTTGTCATTAGGATATATTGAAATATTGCATTTTCTTTAGATAACAAGTCCAATGAACAATTTATATACTAAATATTTTACAGGATTTTCAAGACTTTTGTTATTACTTTTTCATTATTCGAATTCAAACTTTGTCGCCCAATTTTAGGTCATTCAGTTCGGCCTAATTATGGAAAATCTAATCCTTCTGTTTCGTCAATATAATGTACAATAAAAATGCACTCGTCTAATACGACTTTGCATGACTGTCAGGCTTCTTGAGGCTGTGTGTGACTTTATCAGGTTTCTAAAATAGCAAACATTTCAAATATGCTTTTGTCAGACTCTATCAAAACTTTTATAATTATTTATAATTATGTTGAAAAAGAGTCCTTCACTTTGTTTTATTATTATTCGTCATTATAATTTACAATATAATTACACTTTTCTAATGTGAGTTTGCATTACTCTGCCAGGATTTATGTAGCTTTGTCGGGTTTCGTCGGGCTTTGTACGACTTTGTCTGGCTTTGTGTCATTACGATATATTGAAATTATTGCATTTTCTTGCGATAACAAGTCAAATGAACAAGTTATATAATAATAAATATTTTACACAAGATTTTGTCAGACTTTGTTATTACATATATATTATTCGAATTCAAACTTTGTCGCCCAATTTTTGCTCATTCAATTCGGCCAAATTATGTTGAAAATTAGTCCTTCTGTTTCGTCAATATAATTTACAATATAAATACACTTCTCTAATATGACTTTGCATGACTCAGTCAGTTTGGTCAGTAGATTGGCTTTTAACCTGAAAATTGTTTATCAATATTAATTTCTTGTGGTTTAAGAGAACTGAGAACAAAAAAAGTGCATTACTGGCTTTAATATGCATTCCTTTCGTAGCGTAATAAAACAGCAAGTTTTGAACATGCATCAGGGTCTGATGGAAAATGCTGTAATAAGAATTTATTAATGCAAGTCCGTGTATTCTCAATTAAATGAAAATAGAAGAGCTGTATATCGCATAATTCTCTGCAAAGATTATTTTCCATAAGATCTACACACATCTATAGCTTTCTTCACAAGTCTACTGCCTGGAGATAAATGATGACATTCATTGTGATTATTAAATTTGACACTTTACGGGCTCTCAAATAGATTTCTAATCAAATTTCCCACTGAATCACGTTATATTCTGCGAAGAAGGGAGGATGTCCTCTCCGTAGCAGTATCAGAACGTGGAAATGACAAAACATCCCTAGTGGGGTAGAAGAAAAGTTCAAACTTCTGTTTTCCCGAGGATGGCTTTTAAATGAATGCTCACTGCTCGCCGATATTCCTCTAAGCAAAATCGACTCCGATGAGGACGTTCATGAACTTGATGTATTCCTTAGCTTTATTATGTCCTCGCAGGTGTCTTTTCTTGAGCACTGGCTTAAAACGCACATTCCGGCATTGTGACAGGAATTGAAAAAAATAAATATAAGATCTGCATTTAAATATTGCTCTTAAAAATATCGTGAACAACGCATTAAACAAGACAAAAAAACTCAAAATACTTACTCTGGCATTATAGACTAAATCATTTTTGGTTTTAATTTCCTTAACATCTCACATCTGCCAAAGGTTGGCAGTTTTTTAGTGAAAGAATTAAATCAAAAACCACATTTCATCACTTTATTATTTATACCACCTCAGCATATATCCTCACCTACTATCCAGATTACAACGATAATGTAATCAGTTAAAAGCTTGTTGTGCCACATGTTGACCCCCTTAATTCGATTACTTAGCGGTACATCATTGCAATGCTGTTATAGTTCTCCTCCCCAGTAGATTATCCCTGGTTGGTGTCTGTAAAATATGAGAACCCATGAAAATACGGGGGGTGGGGGGTGGGGGGCTTTTAAATGTTTTTTTTAATTTAGAATTTTTAACAATCGAAGTTTTAAACTTTAAAATACTACGTGCAGTAGATGGCTTTTAAATTAATTTTTTTGTCCTACCGCCTGTAGAACCACATGGGAGTTTAAAACATTCAGACAAACCTTGTTATTCAATGTAATCCAGTTTGCATACGTACATTACTATATTACATTCTCTACTTGTTCCAGATGAATACCTTAATTCTGCTGCTTGAGTCAGTGTAAGATCAACCACCCTCTCTCTTAACCAATAGGAAGTACTGACCAACCATTTGCAAGAGTAGCTGGAGCTGAAAAGTGTCAGAGAATGATGCAAAATTTTGCAGATACTGTAGTAAAATGGTTGGAGAGCAACACTTGGAATCTAAAATGCACTGTTCATGGAAAAACATACAAAAAAATGAAGAAAGAAAAGATATGAGGAAAGAAAAGAAGTCTAAACAAGGGAACGGTAAAAAAGATATCACAGAAGACGATTCAAGTTCCACTCCAGGGAAATGGTCAGCCATGAAAACTACAGCCGAAGTAATCTACATAATGGAAGATGATGATCGGATTATGGAGGAATCAACTGGGGCTGTGGGTGGGCAACCTAGTGAAGAATATAATACGGAATCCTTGAGAGTTTATGATGTTGAGATGCCTATGGAGGATCTTTCCACAGAAAAATCTATGCACTTTAAAGTGAATCACGACACATTATTGCATTAGAGCAGGATACAGAAACACAAGAAAATACCCAATCATTTTGCCTCTCCTTGGACATTACCAATACAACTGTGAGAGAAAATGCTACAAAGGTGCAGAAAATACTTTCTTCCTTTCTTCCAAATTATGCAAATCACATTGAACCAGAATCTTCTCTCCATATCACTCTGGCTGTCATGAATCTAAAGGACAAGCATGAGATCTCTTACTGTTCAAAGTTTCTAAAAGACATGCAACCAAAATTAGTGGAACTTGCCGAGAAGGTTCTACCCTAAAATCCTGGGGGGTGGGTGGGTTGGGGGTTGAATATTTTGGAGTAGGGGACTATATATGCGAGAGTTGAAGATTCTCCAGGATTTTTTAAATTTGTAAAAGTTGTAACAGAACTTGGAAACTGGTGGTGTAGACATTAAACATAATCGAACATATACTCCACATCTGACTCTCTTAAAATATCTCAGACGTATGACAAGAAAGGCTTCTCCTGAAAAAATTGCAGAGTGCATCAGCCGACTTCAGGATATTAATTTTGGAGAACAAAAGTTGGGCTCTATTAATCTAAAGAAGATGGGAAGAGAATATGTCAAGTACACAGCAGCTGCTGTAATTACTTTACTGAAATTTGCGTTTCATGTTTTGATTGTTTTGTCTTTTTTAAATTAATGGCGATACAATTTGTCAGAACTGATGTCTCAAACCATTATTCCATTCTAGCGTCATCTGTGGAATTTGAGTAATTGTTTGTACTGATGGTGATAAAATTTGTAACAACTTCTCTCTTCGCCCAGTATTTCTGCTTAGTGTCATATTTATTAGTATACATTTCCTTTTACTGTATCTTGTTAGTTTTTATTCTGATTTCCAATGTTTCTGTCTGAACAAGATATTAATTTTACAGAAGATCGAGGGGCCCCGAGTGGCCGAGTGGTCTAAAGCGCTGTCCATTACGGATCACTGCCATCTCACCTCTGTCTGCGTGGGTTCGAGTCTAGGATTCGGCCAATGTGGATATGTGAGAAAGCTTGCCAGTAGCTTCTCGTGGGTCGGTGGTTCTTTCCGGGGTTTTACCGGGTTCTTCCTCCACCATTAATACTGGCCGCCATGCATAGCCTATCGTGTGCTGAAAAATGGCGTTAAGCCCTACAACAACAACAACAACAACAACAGAAGATCGTAAAGAAGAACATGACTCCATAGATATTGCAATTCATAGCTTACTGTAGCAAATACAATCTTTGCGATTATAGTCAAGCGTACGTGCAACCCCGGGAAGGCAATTCACTGTTGAGCAGTCACCGATACATGCAATTTAACTCTGTATAATTTTCACGTGTACTCGTTAAGTGATCAGGCTACCTTGGCGCTCATTTTTTGTAAACAATATTCTCTGGGTATCATGAATCGTTAAATGGACTAGCCCGTATAACATTATTATACATTTTCTTTTCTTTACGCGTCACTGGAGAATTCATATTTACATTCAACACATTGGGGAATTATTGTGGTGATTTTCTTCTAAAACATTTTCTATAATGTTTCGAATATTACTAAGAGTGGCAACGTATCCAAGGGAGATTACTATCAGGTTTTATCTAACTTTGAGTTGGTTCCCTTGACATAAAACTAAAAATCCAGTGGATGCAAACCTTCTAACTACTTTTAGTAAGGCCATATTGACTGTTACTATTATTCGAAAAATACAATCACACAAGCACTATTCGGTAAAAGTGAAAGAACACCATCATATCGGTGTTGAAGTATTTCCAAGCCATAATCTATTCAGTATTCTTCTACAATGTTTATCTATCAGGCTCTTTGAAGAGTTTACCGACTCCCATTGTATGCACACGTGCAGATATAGGTATATTTAAAAATGCTTAGATGCAAAACATTTCGGCTGCCATTGCAGAAACAGAGAAACATCCACTGCAGCTCTGTTCATTCTTAAACGGTTGAAAGATCAAATTGTGGCAGCAAAAATAATGCATGCAAGGTAATTTGCGAGTTTTGTTTAAACTCATCCCATTGTGAAAATATTCAGATCCTACCCACAAAAATAGCTACAATCCCCTACTGAACTGGCTTTTGAACTTAGCAATGCTATCAACCTTACTGTTAACACGTTTGCTGGCAAAGATGTTTTAACTCACAATCTTCCTCTTTGTACTGTCTCTCACTCGCTGAATGTCCCACTCTACTTCTCACCCTCTGCTATACAATTTATGATTATGAGAAACTACCATATAAAAATACTCAATTTCTGTGTGAATAAGACATGAAACCACAGTATGCAGAAAAATACACAATGGTGCTAAAAAGTGAAAACAGTTAACACGGATCCAACGGCAGGTTTATACTATATTTCATTTGAGAATTATATCTATTGTCACACAGCGAGTAAATTCCTGAAAGTTACAGATAATTATTGATATATATTATTAATATTTGACAAAATGTAACTTAATGTTTGTTTAAACAACAATATTAATGTACGTTTAATATTAAAATGACGTATTCGAGTGTATTCGAGTAAAAAGACTTACCAGGCTGACATTTCAGACTATTTAAAACTATTTTTGGACAATAACATCCACGTTGCAAATCTAACATTTTTTCTTTTTGTAATTTATGCAGCAAACTCGCATTACAACAATATTACATTTTTATTATCATTTTGTATGACGTTGTTAGGCTTTGTACGCCTTTTTTACGAAACATCGACAGATCTGTAGAGTTTGTCAACATGTGTTTCGATAATCAGTCAAATGAACAGTTTCTGAAATAACATTTCAAATATGGTTTTGTCAGATTTTGTCAGTAGTCTATCATTATTTATAATTATGTTGAAAACTACTAGTTTGGTTAATTTATTCGTCATAACTTTATAATTACACTTTTCTCATTGAGTTTGCATTACTCTGTCAGGCTTTATATGGCTCTGTCGGGCTTCATCGGGCTTTTTGAACGACTTTGGCTTTTTGTCATTAGGATATATTGAAATATTGCATTTTCTTTAGATAACAAGTCCAATAAATAATTTATATACTAAATATTTTACAGGATTTTCAAGACTTTTGTTATTACTTTTACATTATTCGAATTCAAACTTTGTCGCCCAATCTTAGGTCATTCAGTTCGACCTAATTATGTTAAAACTAGTCCTTCTGTTTCGTCAATATAATTTACAAGAAAAATACACTCGTCTAATACGACTTTGCATGATTGTCAGGCTTCTTGAGGCTGTGTGTGACTTTGTCAGCTTTGTATGACCTTGTGTGGCTTTGTCAGGTTTGTATGACCTTGTCTGGCTTGGTGTCATTAGGATATATTGAAAAATTGCATTTTCTTTCAATAATAAGTCAAATGAACAATTTATAAAATAATAAACATTTCAAATACAATTTTGTCAGACTTCGTTATTACTTTTTCATTATCCGAATTCGAACTTTGTAGTTGAATTTTCGGTCGTTTAATTAGGCCAAATTATTTTGAAAATTAGTCTTTTAGTTGGTTAATTTATTCGTCAATTTACAATATAATTTCTCATTTTTAATTTGACTTTCCATGACTGTCAGGCTATGTGTGGTATTTTGTGGCTTTGTCAGTCTGTGTGGCTTTGTCCGGCAACGTATGGCTTTGTCAGGCTTAGCAATATTTAGTATGACACCACTCCCACCCCCAAACCACAAAAAAAAAAAAAAAAAAAAAAAAAAGTTGGAAAGAGTATTATTTTGTAGAAACAGACATCAAATTTAGCCGCATATATCCTTCTGTGGGAACAATAAGATACTTATTGTGGAAACAATCTAACACATTCTGTGGAAGCAATAGGATACTTTATGTATAAACACTCGGATATATACTCAGTATTAATTGAGGTATTAATGACTTTGTCAGCCACCATAAGTAAGCGAATTTATACTACTGGAATTTCGAATTTCGGCACAGTGACAAAGGAGTATGCCATTTAACTCTACTCTACATTAATGGAGGGGAACATCACATTTTGAAAGGGGTACCACCAATTAAACAGAATTTAACATTATACAGAACAAAAGAGCTTGGCACTATATAGAAAGAGTACTTTCTCCCTCTTCAGGTAGATTCAAATGGACTAGCCTTATTATCTTCCATACATAGCAAATTACCCCATCCATCACGTAAGCCTCCTTCTACAGTACAGAGAAATTACAATCCATTTATAGCAAATGATGCCATTCATGGGGTCATCCTCTTTGTACAATACAGAGAAATTAAAATACATAAGAAATAAGGATTGGGAAATTGATTCTAGTCTTTTTCAAACAGACCAAAATGAATCAAGAAAATAGTAATTAAAGTATTAAATCAGAGTCTGCTAAATATGTTTGGTGGCATGGTTCGTTTTATATCAAACATTAAACATAAATATTGTATGTTGTACGTGAAAAGTACAAAATATACATTATTACATAATCTGCTCTTCATTGTTTTGAACACCTGAACTGATTCACCATTTTCATTTGACAATTTGATTCATATCTACACGTACTTTGAGACGCAATTGAACTTACTGTGTTTAGCATAAGTTTCATAGATGCGGCAGAACAAAGTTATCATATACACATTTTCATCAGTAGATTGGTTTCTAATCCGGGAAATTGTTTATCGATACAGTGTTCACGTGGTTTAATAGAACTGAAAAACAACAAGTGCAATATGGGCTTTAACATGCATTCCTTTCGTGGTGTAATAAAACAGCAAGTTTTGAACATGCATCAGGGTCTGATGGAAAATGCTGTAATAAGAATTTATTAATGCAAGTCCGTGTATTCTCAATTAAATGAAAATAGAAGAGCTGTATATCGCATAATTCTCTGCAAAGATTATTTTCCATAAGATCTACACACATCTATAGCTTTCTTCACAAGTCTACTGCCTGGAGATAAATGATGACATTCATTGTGATTATTAAATTTGACACTTTACGGGCTCTCAATTAATCTTCTAATCCAGATTTCCCTCTGAATCACTTTACATCCTGCGTAGGGCAAATGTCCTCTCCGAAGCAGTATTAGAACGTGGAAATGACAAATCATTCCTACTGGGGAAGAAAAAAAAGTTCAAACTTCTGTTTTCCCGAGGATGGCTTTTAAAAGAATGCTCACTTCTCTCCATTATTCCTCTAAGCAAAATTGACACTGATGAGGAAGTTCATGAACTTGATGTATTCTTTAGCTTTATTATTTATTTGCAGGTTGTTTTCTTAAGCTCTGGCAGGAAACGCACATTACGGCATTGCGAAGGAATTGAAAAAATAAATACAAGATCATCTCTTCAATATTACTCTTAAGACATCTTGAAAACATCATGAACAACGCAATAACAATCAAGACAAAAAACTCAAAATACTTGGGCGCTTACAGACTATCATTTTTTAATTTTTTTTATTTCAATTGCATCTCACCTCTGCCAAAGGTTGGCTGTGGTTAATGAAGTCATTTAATCAAGAACCACATTTCATCACTTATTGTTTTATCATTTTATCATTATTTTTTATCACCTCAGAACATACCCTGACTTATCTTTAAACTCTCCAGATTACAACGACAAGGGAACCAATTTACCACTTGGTTTGCCACATGTTGGTCCTCTTAGTTCGATTACTCAGCGGCACATCATTGCAATGATGTAATAGTTCTCCTCCCCAGTATATCATTTCTGGTTAGTGTCTGTACAATACGAGTAGAACCCTTGACAATGCATGAAAATACCGGGGTAGGGGTAAGGGTCTTTAAAATGTCTTTTTCAAAGTTTGAACTTTTAACAATGGTAGTTTTTCACTTTAAATAGTATATCCGGTA
This sequence comes from Megalonaias nervosa, assembly GCA_016617855.1. Taxonomy (NCBI): domain Eukaryota; kingdom Metazoa; phylum Mollusca; class Bivalvia; order Unionida; family Unionidae; genus Megalonaias; species Megalonaias nervosa. Next base: position 5,780 of record JAECUM010014988.1, on the reverse strand, counting down.
GATGGCTTTTACATCAATATTTTTTGTCGTACCGCCGGTAGAATCACATGAGAATTTAAAACATTCAGACAAACCTTGTTATTCAGTGTAATCCAGTTTGCATACGTACATTGCTATATAGCATTTTTTACTTATTTCAGATGAGTACCCAACTCTGCTGCTAGTGCCAATTGTAAGAACAACCATCCTCTCACATAACAAAACCAAGTACTGAGATAATGATCTTCATGAAGAGGCGGAGCTGAAAAAGGGTCAACAAATGATGCAACATTTGGCAGACACTGCACTGAATGGTTGGAGAGCAGCACCATGGATCGAAAAAGCAGTGTTGCTGCAAAAAATATGTAGAAAAAAATGAAGGAAAGAGAAGAGGAAAGACAAGCTGTCTAAACAATGGAACGGGAAGACATAACCCAGGACTCGATTGAAGCTCCACTCCAGGGTAAAAGTCAGCCATGAAAACTACAGCCTAAGTAATCTACAGAAGAGAAGATGATCGGATTATTGAGGAATCAACGGGGGATGTATGTGGGCAACGTAGTGAAGAAAGCATTACGGAATCCTGGAGAGTTTATGATGTTGAGATTCATGCGGAGGAGCTTTCCATAGAAAAATCTATGCGCTTTAAAGAAAATCACGAGACATTATTAACATTAGAGCAGTATACAGAAACAAGGAAATAAAACTAAGAAAGAATGCTACAGAAGTGCAGAAAATAATTTCTTCGTATCTTCCAATGTATGCTAATCATTGTACCAGAATGCTCTCTCCATATCACGCTAGCTGTCATGCATCCAAAGGACAAGCATGAGATCTATCTCAATTCAATGTTCCTGAGAGACATGCGATAAAATTAGTAGACCTTGCAGAGAAGGTTCCACCCTTGAAGCTTACCATGGGTTGGAAATTTTGGAGAAGGGACTATTTTTGCGAGCGTTGAGGGTTCTCCAGGATTTTTTAAATTTGTAATCGTTGTAACAGAGCTTGGAAACTGATGGTGTATATACATCAAACAATATCGCAGATATATTCCACATTTAACTCTCATAAAATGCCCTAGACGTATGACAAGGAAGGCTTCTTCTGAAAAATGGCAGACAGCATCAACCTACTTGAGGATATGAATTTTGGTGCAAATAAGTTGGATTCAATTTATTTATATAAGATGGGGGAGAGAAAATGATAAATACATAGAAGCTGCAATAATTAGTTTTTAATGAAATTTGTGTTTCATGTTGCGAGTTTTTGCAATTTTTTTATATTAGTAGAGATACAATTTGTCAAAACTGCTGCCTCAAACTATTATCTCTTTTTAGCGTCATCTGTGGAATTTGAGTAATTGTACTGATGGTGATAAAATTTGTCACAACTTCCGTCTCCACCTAGTATTTCAGCTTTGTGTCATACGTTTTAATATACATTTTCTTTTACTCTGTCTTGTTAGCTTTCGTTCTGACTTCTATGTTTTTGTCCGTGAACAAGATACTAATTCTATAGAAGATCGTAAGGAAGAACATGACTGCAGAGATTTGCTATTCATACCGTACCGTAGCAAATAAAATCTTTGGGATTATAGTAAAGCGTACGTGCAACCCCGGGAAGGCACTTTACTGTGGTGTAGTCACCCATACATGCAATTTAACTTTGTACAAGTTTCACGTGCATTCGTTAAGTGATGAGGCTATTTTGGCGCACATTTGTTTGTAAACTGCATTGTCTGGGTATCAGGTGTTGTTAAATGGACTTGACCTTATAATTATTATACATTTTATTTACGCGTCACTGGAGAATTTATATTTACATTCAACACATTTGGGGAATTATTGTGGTGATTTTCTTTTAAAACATTTTTCTATAATGTTTCAAGTATTACCAATAGTGGCAAAGTATCCAAGGGAAATTACTATCAGGTTTTACCTAAATTTGAATTTTTTCCCTTGACAAAACTAAACTTAACTACAGACATATTTTCATTTGCAACACAAACACTATTCGGCGAAAGTGAATGAACACTATTACATCGGATTTCCAAAATAACCTATTCAGAATTGTTCTAGTGTGTTTATCGATTAGACCCTTTGAAGAGTTTACCCACGTGCAGATAAGGCATATTTAAAAATGCATGGATGCAAAACATTTCGGCTGCCATTGTGGAAAAACGAGCAACATCCATTGCAGCTCTGTTCCTACTTAAATTATTAGAATACCCAACTGTGGCGGCAAAAATAATGCATGCAAGGTAATTTGTGAGTTTTGTTTCAGATTACCTCATTGTAACAATATTGAGATCCTACCCACCCACCCCATGAAACCAGACTGGATGTGTGTGTGTGTGTGTGTGTGTGATTTGGATTTTTAACTTAGCTTTAACAATTTTTCAGTCACATCGCTACGATGTCTGCAGTGTTGCAGTTTATAGTGATGTCTAGCACTGGGGCATCATGCTGCATACATGTAGCATCATGTCCCACCCAGTCACATTATCCTGACACCATGCCGACCAGTCCTAACACTAACGCCAAGCAAGGCAACTGTTAGTACCATTTTTATAAGTCTTTGGTATGACTCAGCCGGGGATCGAACCCACGACCTCCCGCATACGAGGCGGACGCTCTAACCACTGGGCCATCGCAGCGGTCAAAACCAGACTGGATAAAAAAAAGATTTCGGAATGAATTATTTTGATGTACACAGAAGCATGCATTTTCGGTATCGAGAGAAGAAATAGATGTATGCAATCCAGTCCTAAGGTGATAAATCCCAGAGGTTCCTTAAGGGCATGTGTTCTATTCAAACCCAGGAAGGCTCAATATCACAAAAACAGCTGTTAAAAATTATTCTACTTTACCGACATTTCACGTACGACTTTAAAGATCAAGTCTGTGAACTTGCTATTAAGTTTTCAAATCAAATAACCTCAAAACTATTGGTGTTGGCGACTTTAAACTTTTTATATTTTGTGTTGATAGCATTAAAAAGTTTGGCATTTTTTTTAAAAAAAAAATTAAGTGTTTGAAACGAGAATTTCTATAAATCTTCAAGCGAGCAAAACAAGAATTTAATCCTTAATATTTTTCTTGAAATATTCTATAAATTATAGGCATGAACACTGCATTTTGAGTTAGGGCAGTCAATGAAAAAAAGTCAAGCTGACGATACATATACAGAAATCTTCCCGACATCCTTCATTCAATAGCAAACATATTTGATCTCCTTACTGGTCTAATCTTTAGACAGATACTGCCATGCCACAGTATGCACGCAGTTTGGGTCATAATATTGCACAGTACGTTCATGATAAATGCTTTTTGTGACCATCTGACACACATTTCATCTGTTTAATAACCGGCCTACACACTAACACTTTTACCCGAAAATGATACACCATTTCTTATTAGTGTATGAGAATACAAGTTTGCTGTTCGCAAACCAACATGGTCTGTAAACCTACAAGAAACAATAACTGATTACACTTTTCAATTTAAAGAGAACAAATGTAACCACCAACGTATCCCATACTATTCGTCAAAGTGATTCACAAATAATAATAATAATAATAATAATAATAATAATAATCTGCTCATTTATTATCACATACAACTGAATATAACAAATATGCATATCAAGACAGTGGCTAGCATTAACAACTTATTTTTAAACCATTTTATCTTTAAATTATTAACAACGAGAGATTTATTATGCTTGAAATAACCGCACATGGGATGAATATAGTTCGTGTAAAATCAAACATAAAAGGCAAAACAGTAATAAACCAAGCCTGAACTAAGACAAGACTGGAAATTCCCCTCCCCTCTGCTAATATATAATCTATAACACAATATAAATATATACCAATATGAAATAAGTTAAATATAAATTTAAAATAACAAAGTCGGGCATCGTCTTATGTGAATATTATATTTTATAAATATTTATAACAAGTCAAATAAACAATATAAAACAATATTAATATAAAAAAATACCAACAACAAAGGCTTGAGGGTTTATTTTATATTTATAGACTTGAAGGGAATATAAATAAATAAACAAAATCCTTTAAAAAAAAGTTCGTCTTAATGGCTGGAGGATGGGGTCTCGAAAGAACAACGCATAATAGCTAACATAGCTAGGAGCTTGAGAGGGACCCACATACAAAGAGCAGATATTAAAAGTATTAAAATTGCTGCATGAATGAAAGTACATACACGAGGACTGGCCTTGGACTCGACGATGTAGTAGGACAGCGACCTTGTGACGCCAAAGCTACTGGCTCATGCATAATAGTATGGGTTACACCAGAATATCCGAAGATTCGAGTTTAACAAAATCGCAACAAACAGAACGAAACAACAAAATAAAGATATCAAATAAACCGTACAACACGCATACAGACAGTACAGTAAGACTTTTTGCTTTTTCCCAGTACTAGAAGCTCACGTGCTAAAACTTGAGGTCACATAGTAGAGAAATGGGCAACAGAAGCGGATGGGATGACCAGCCCATTAGGGACCCGTTTCGCTAATGCGTGCCGTTCTACCACTCCCAACATGTCAAATATTTCTCCATCTTCCCTTTTAAATTAAATATTAGTTTACCTTCCTAATAGGATTAAGGGAATTATATACAGGATCCACTGTGCGAGAAGCAGGGGGATGGACAGCCCAGTATGGGCTGGCGTCGCTAATGCGTACCCTCCTGCCACCTCCCACACACATACTATCTGAGCTCAACATAACATTCATAAGTGAAAATTTATTTTCCTTCTCGTTCCAGGACACTTAAAGCTTATAGATTACAAAGAACTCAAATATTTGACTTTTTTTAAGCCAGTCCTGAACACAAACACTATTGGGTAAATGACATGAATTAAAATGCAGTATAATATACTAGTACTAGGACAAAATGTATCCCTGGCAAGATCAGTACATGTAGAAGGGCAAAGAAACCAGACGAAGATTCTGATGATTGAGGAGAGAAGTACAAGCCTGAATAAATTTAGAGGCCCCGAGATGAAAAAAAGAGGCCTATAAATAGAAATCTAACCAAGTACAGATCCATCAAAAACAGATGAACACCAATTAAATAATAAATTGTTTTGATTTTTTACGACAATACCCACACAAGCAGATCAGGGGGAGGGGCGACAAACAAAAGAGCTTTGCAATTTTGGCACGGGGGGGGGGGTCACCTTTATAATTATCAATTTAATTATAGTTGAGGGTTCAAGTGGTATCCAAAAAATAGGTCATACGTATAGACACATGAATCGATTACAATCAAAGCTCTATGAGAAAATGGTGTACTGAAAACAGAATAGATAAAAAAATCAGAACATGGAATCATCGCGATAATGTCGTTTGTTACCCAAAGTATTATGCTGACCTTATGTGCATTTTTCACTTGAAATGTTTTAATACATAACCATTTTTAATATATTTTATACATTGCAGTTATAAATGTTTTAGTAAGTACAGTTTTAAATTAAATTTCATATCTGACTACGTTTTATATAAAAAGATTTCCTTTGGATTTTTTATTTTCTAAAATATAATCAATCCAACAGGACTAATATGAATTTTAATATAAACCCTAGTACCTCTCTTCCTTATTAAACTGAGAAATCCTTTTACAACTGTTTTGCAATACAAATGAACAATGTTTCATTAAAATCAAAACAACAATAATTTTATACAATACTTATTTAATTCTTAAATATTAACAATAAACAAAATTGCGATAAATATACCCATTGTAATTATAAAACATACATAATGCTTAAT
>JAECUM010014987.1:0-79443 GCA_016617855.1 Megalonaias nervosa | reverse complement strand
ATATATATATATATATATATATATATATATATATATATATATATATATATATATATATATATTCTCACGATTGCACACACTATGAAGGTAGGCCCTACCTGTGATACATAAAGCACAGTGCTCGTTACCAAGAAATTTAAGAGTAACTGTGTCAATGGATAGAGAGTTGGGGGTCCAACCTGCAACAATAAAACACAAACCTTTCTACTTTGTCCTATTTACGACTGCTAATTTCCAACTTACGCCAGCCGTAATCAAGAATAGTTCAATTTACAAAAACAGCTCAACATTCGTGACATATTGGAGAAAAGGCAACAACTGTTCGCCGATTTTGATGCAACGACGAGTACACGGGTCGAAGATGTCGATAGCATTCGGACAGTCCTGGATTTCACCATTGGTCGAAAGGTAAGTGTGTGTGTGTGTGTGTGTTTAATGTCTCGGCACAAAATAGCAAAGCCAGTCATACAGCTAGCATTATCCCCTGGATCTCTCCAACAATCTAATCAGCCTGGATCGACTATAGAATTCCTGAACCCTGTTTTAAGGTCACTGGTTTCAAGGCTCGTTTTAATTAAATTTGTAAATGTGTTAGGAGGAAAGAAAGTTGGGTTATTATGGTTATTAAAGATATTTTGTGAGTAATGGTACTGTATATATTAAATGCCTTAAAATAATGCAAATTACAAATGATTCATGCATTTATAATTCCAATTTTTATGAATTGAACGCGTTTTCTGCAATTTTATAGGATTTAAACGGTCACGTGATATTGAAGTGGAATTTTTTACACATCGATAAATTCTGCGGACTACTTTTGGATCCCTGTTTCCATGTCATTTGATGTGAAGTTTTATCTATATCAACCCATTACACCCTAATAATATCAAAAAAAACCCACCCACCCACTCCTGTGATTTCTAATCAGAAGATACCAACCACGCATAAAAATGGGCCATTATAAGTTAAAACAATGTTACTGCACAGACCTTCCTGCACGCCACCACTCATCCCTTTTGCAGGCGAAGGCATGTGGTAGGCTTTACAAGACAATCTTCGGAAACAGGCCCGGCCCTAGGATAAGGCGAAAGAGGCAACCGCCTTGGGATCAGCGCTTATCCGCAATGCAATGTTTTTGCTTGGGGCCCGTCGCTCATCGCTTTCCGCCTTGGGCCCCGAATGCTGCCTTGTGTCCCGCACATCCTAGGGCCGGGCCTGTTCGGAAATTGATGCATTTCACCTCGACAACATGTTACAGCAGCGTTTATTAAAGGTCAGGGTCATATGTCAACCAAAGGATCTCACTAAAAATGGACACGATTTTGCGTGTAAAAGATCGAAATGCGTAGACAGTAAAAGAAACGTTGCTATAAAAACACGAGTCATACGCAACTGTAATTTTCGGAAAAAGGAATATACCTTGTTTAACCGCATCAACCATTTTTGTATATTGAAATAATGATAATAACAATATATCACTGGCATGACCCTCTGGAATTCTGGCCCGTATTACTGTATAAAGTATCGACCAATCTTGGCTAACGAAGATCGGGCTATGTACAATGTATTCTATCGCAGTTAAGAGGCTAAAGAAAAAACTTCGATCTACATAAAAGCGAATGTTTTGTTGATTAAATATGCTGATCTGATGATAGGAAGAAGTAAATTGGAATTATTATAGGATTAAATGATCATAGTTGGGTATTTATCGATGTGTAAATTTTACCCAATCACTCACAAAGTTAACATAAAGTCTGATAAACTGTAAAATTCTGTTTAGCTTCACATGAAACGTGCATAAAATTTAAAAGAATTTTAAGAATGAAGTTTTTTTTTATATAAAAAATAATTATCTCCAAATAAATTTGTAAATTTGGACATAGTTTTTGCAACAGTTATGTTCTTCGTAAAGCAAAATATTTGCCTTGCACATAATTGAATAGATAAAGAAATTCTGATGCGTAAATACATATTGTTGTGCATCGTAACTTCAGCCTGGTGGCTACGTTTCATTAGTTCTATTTGCCACTTTGCTCATTTCTGGAGTTAAATTATTTCTGTGCATAAGTACATTTCTGGTTTGGATGAACTATGCCTACTTTATGGTGTTTTGGCTAGTGATTTTAGTAACTTATCTTGGGATTGGTGATAACAAGAATTACGTGTCGTGCCTAAGGATATAAACTGCTTAATCCATTAGACTACAATACTTAATTGGTATTTCACAAAATTGTCTTTAAAGTTTACTTATATTAATAAATTCAGCTTAGAATGTTACTTGTTTTATTGACATGTACTATATTTATTCTGTTTAAATTTTACATGTAAACCCAAACAAAACCAAAACGTTCATTAGAATCCCAAACGGGCATTATTTTGTTATTTTATATTAAACAGTTTTATTGAAATTGTCGCATCTTGTATTGAGGCATAATTTTTTGTACCTTTGATTTTTCTCCAAGGGGAAGAAATCTGCGTGAACCGCAACCTGCATTTGCAAATAGTGCTTATCCTATGTTACTTCCCTTCCTTTCCACTAGCAGGAATTCTGCGACAGGAAATTCTCCCATTGCTGTTCAGAATTCATCTCCATTGTAAACCCATGGAAACACCATGATATAAAAAAAATTAATAGCTTTTAAATTACTGCATGCTCATGATCAAATCTGAATTTATTAGCATCGACATATCCTTGATACAAGCTTCTGTTTAGAGAAAACCTGTTCAGCCGCAGCAGCGGAGTGGGTGAACAGACCACTTGTCTGAATCGTCATTTGTCTAAAAAATAAGGTTCCTACGAAGGCTGAAAATAATGTCGATAACGTTAAACCAAAGCCTCTAACTGACCGAGATTTTCTCTAATTGGGTTAGCTTATCTCGTTACTTTATCTCCGACTCTTTGTTTTTTATTTTATGGTGTGTTTCGTTTACTCGCCGGGTCACTCAATATTGGTCGTTCACCTCCTCTGCTGCTGTAAATTAACCAAAGATTTTATCCAGACCTATACGATACCTAGATCTTGGGTCATGTAAATTTATCGTAATAAATTCGAACGGAACAGCTTGTGCTTTTGAAAAGAAGTTTTTAAACTTAATCATGTCCATATCCCCTGAACACCAAGTATAATAAATATTTTGTAAGGTGTAATTATCTACGCCATTAAACACAACTAAAATATTGCAGTTATCTCTGATCACATTAGGTATTTGTGTATATCGCTGAGTAACATAAATCACGTCAGTATTTTTATGTCTGCCTCTGGAAAATATCCGAGCTGGATTTGATTGTTTATATAACATAATATCGTCATATACTACGAGGTTATTAATAAATCCATCGAGGTCATCTACAGATGGGGCTTCATCAGTATCGGTAATAAAATCAACAATATCATCGCCGTCTTCATTCAGCAATTTTGCGTTTTCCTTATAATCTTTAAGTACTTCATAACACCGTTGATCATCTACAGATGGTGCTACCAAATATAATTTATCCCACTTGAGCCATCGCATTATCAGATTAAGTAATAATTGTGTCTTACCAGATCCAGATGGGCCTATTATAATCATTCTAATAGAATTTGGTAGTGCTGGATGGTGCCTTACTGGTTCTTGTTTTCGTGTCGCTGAGAAGTCAATTATATCCATATAATAAATAATATGAATTTATATTGTGTTCGATGCAGAGCACCCGCGTCCACCACTGGATTAACAACAATAACAACAAAAAATAAAAGACGTGCAATTACAGGCAAATGTGTAAAATGTGGCAAAAGAAAATATAAATTTATTCCTCTTGACTTGTCAGTCAAAGGTGGAGATATCGCTGCTTCATTAGGGAAATTACCAGGGGCTCGATGGGCTAAATACCCTGGTGAGAAACATCTTCCTGGATATAATTATTGTGGTCCTGGAACTCGACTTGATATCCGACTTGATGAACGAGACCAACCAAGACCTGGAGAGTATCCAATAAATGCGACTGATCAAGCGTGTCATGTTCATGATGTTGTGTATAAAAGTAAAGATTTACAACAACGGCATCTCGCAGATGTGAAACTGATTCATGCGTTAAATTCTATACCCGATAAATCTCTCAGAGAAAAACTCGCTAGTTTTCTAATAAAAACTGCTATGAAAGGTAAAATAATGGTAGGGGCTGGTAATTAATTATATAACTATTATAATGGAATCTGTTTATTATAGCCCAAGAGGATATTGGAGAGGCAGAGCAGCGATTACTAAACTTGCTGAAGCAGCAAAAGTCTCACGTTCTGCTGCTGCAAATTGGTTAGCACGACAGGCAATATGGCAAATTTATCTACCACCACCTAAAAAAATTCAGTATGCACATTTTGATGTCAGCACCCCTAATAAAGTTCATCAAGCAGATATTTTATTTTTACCACATGACACCATTAAAATTGGTAGACGTCAATCACGCACGTACAATTACGCGTTAACCGTCGTTGACGTTGCAAGTAGATATAAAGAAGCAGACCCACTATCAACAAAGACAGCATCTGAAGTTGCATCTGCGTTTGAACAAATTTATAAACGAGGATCCGGACCACAAGGTGGTCTACGATGTCCACACCTATTACAAGTTGATCCTGGCAAAGAATTTCTTGGTGCAGTATTATCGTTGATGAAAAAAACATAACGTTAAAATCAGACGAGGACACACTGAAATTCATCGTTGAACGATTTAATCGAACACTTGCTGAGCGGTTATTTGGATATCAATATGCGAAGGAAATACCCACAGACTTTAAGTCCGGGGAGAGATCTCGTGAATGGGTTGCAAGGTTACCAAGTGTGATAGCTGCGTTAAATAATGAAATTACTCGTGCAACTTCCATGAAACCTTTTAATGCGATCACAAAGAAATATATACCAATACACCCACGTGAATCTTCCTTTCAACCAGTATTAGGTAATGTAACTGTAAGATATTTATATGAACCTGGTGAACTTGAAGGTGGTAAAAAAAAAGAGCAACTGATCCTATCTGGAGTGTGACTACACATAAAATTCTAGCGTGGTTAGATCCACAGGTAGACCTGCAATCTACAGACTAGATTCGACGGCTCCTCAGCGTGGATTTGTATGTGAACAATTACAAGTAATTCCTGAGGACACACAATTACCACCACCTTCACTTATGTAAACTAGCACCTCTACGTCGATTACATTCAAGACATGTCAGCATCACATTATCACGTGTATGACCAAGATCACTATTAATTCTGTCTACGGTAAATTGTCTTGGATTATTACTCGAATATTGCCACAACATTATTGTGTTACAACTTGCACAATGATTGTTCTGTCGTTGCTTTTAGTGTTATGATTAATTCAGTATCAATATCAAAGTCACGCTGATTTTTTTTTTGTCACATTGCTTATAGCCGGTTAATTTTTTCTTGATGACGACAAAGTCGTTAGTGATTTCTTCGGTTATTACGTAATCTATGATAACCCTATGTAGCTGAGATATTCTTCTGACTCGAGATACTGCGAGATAGACTAAATTTGACCATTCGATCCAATCATCGACAATCCAGATATTTGTATCAGAAATAGTTAATCCCTGTGATGAATGAATCGTTAGAGCGTATCCTAACGTCCACGGCGATTTATCCATGCTCAACGCGTTCTCAACAACATCAACAGCAACCAAAACAATATCATTCAATACAAGATTTTGTATTCCACCTCCAGGAATTTCAACTTCAATATTCTGTCGTCGAGTATCTGCTGGGCGATGACATAATGGTACAGGTAGATTTGAAAACTTTTCTTCATGTAACAGAAATAATTTCTCTTGCAGTTCATCACGAACTATTTTTCTACTCACAACTATCAAATCAGCAGGTCTCCATAAATTCAAAAAATCATTCATAGTAGTTTCTGGAATTATTTTACGCATTATCTCACATTGTATTTTATCTGGCTGTAGTCTGATTAATCTTTTAAACTCTTTCAACGATTCATCAATAGCTCTATCATCATCATTTATTTCTTCGTAGTAATTTACAGATGATTTTAACCATTCATGTCGAGATTGACTAATAAAGGGTGGTGGTTGACCATGATCGCCACACATTATTACAGCGGTATTTTTAGTCAATAACCATTCAAAGAATATTTTTAATATTTCTAACCGCACCGTGTCTATCTCGTCCCAGATAATATACTTAGGTATATATCTCACCCATTCGCTCATGAGTCCATGTGTCTCCGCACCATCTGAAGAAACTATGATATGTACAGGATTTTACTCCTCGTTCTTTTATTTTTCTGGCGAGTTTATGTGTCGGTGTCAAAACAATTATATCTGAATGGTTGTTCAGGAATAATTTAATCGCACGAGTTGTTTTACCTGAACCACCGCATCCATTAAGATAAACAGTCTTATGTCTAGCCACAGGATCCTATACAGATGGTGCTGATGACAATTCTGATATTTGATTATTTTTGTAATATATTTCCTTAATTTCAACGTCGGCAGATTCAGAATAACTAAGTATATTTTCTTGTTTTATTCTCCATGATCCCCATTCACCATTACCGAGTAGCGGTTTTAACAAATCCGTATATTTTTTATTTATATAAAACGAATCCGTAGCAACTCTGACAGCGTAACGAGGAAATCTATTTATCATCGACAGTCGATTTATCGAAACGTAGGCTAGCATCGAAGATCTTAAATGAGTAAACTGCGGTGAGTCGCCATCAATATAGCTCACAATTGTACCTACTTTGGTTTCGTCTGATGAATAAGCATTACTTCGACTTATAAATGTGTGTTTTTTCTGTTGTATCAGCAATTATAAAATCGAGTTCAGCATCGTCAATAATTAATCTTGTACAGTGTCGTTTATGATCATATGATCCTCCTTGTGTAAATTTACCGATTATCTTTCTACCAAGATCTTTTGCAAGTTTCTCATCGCTTTCTTTCCTGCATTTATATATATTATCAGCAATTTTAACAATATTATCTTCGTTAAGATGAGGAAATTCTTTCCTGACATCATTAATATTAAATCTATCCGGTTCTGGTAACCAAACTTGTTTCTGTGGACGATACGATATAATCGCTTCATTTACCTTCAATGATATGAAAATTCCAGCATCAAGCATATATCGTAATAGTACTATTGGAACCCAACATTTTTCTGAAAAATGTTTTCCAAACCAAATATAAGTAATCGGATGGAGATTTTCTGTAAACTCGAATGATTCTATATATGCGAATCCGGTTAAGTCAAAATCTGGTAAGGGTCCGTTTATCGCAACTCTGGTCATTTCATGTGATGGATGTCCAAATTTCTTAAAGTATTTAGAACATTCTCCGTATCCAAGAAAACTTCCAGGATAACATGCTACCATATCAACTGAGATAACGTCGCTATAATCGTATTTAGTATTCCATAATCCACCGTGCCCATATTCAATTCAACTTTTCTGGACATCTTCAAGAAATTCCGATCGTGTCGGTTTCCATGAATTTTTCTCCTGAGCAAAGTGAGCAGCAACTGATGGAACGGTAAAACAATTATTTAGTAATTGTCCAACCTTGACATCGTCAAAAGTATATTTTAATGCAAGATTTTTATTTCTTCATGAAGAGATTCTGTACGATAAATATCACCATTAGGCCGTACAAACTGATCATGATAATCATATTCTGAACTTTGAAATAACCAAACAAATACAGGGTCACTTTTACTGATATTTCTGATAAAATCAAATATATGACCATTATAAAATTTAACTGTTCTGTCTCGTGGAAATATTGTTACTGCCATAGTCCATGTATGTGCGTTATGATCAATAATATCTATCGAAGCTCCTCTTGATTCATATTTCGATTTATACAAAATCTCTCCGGTTAACGTCTTCACTGTTATTGGAAATTTTAATATCTTTCCCAGCTCAGCAACATCTTTAATAGATGCTCCAGTATCTTTAACTGCTTCTGCCCACGTATTTATTTTTTTACGTCGTAAATCTGTTAAACCATTACCACGTATTGCCTTTGTGAAGTGTTCTGTAACTCGTTCAGCTACACAATTTATTCTTAACTCTGACAGTCTCATCGGCTTGAGATCCGCAACGTTAGGTTTATTATTCAGCGGATATATTGCATAGACAACCGCAGTCACAGGATACGCTCGTTCATAATACGGTTTGTAAATACCAGTCAGTATTCCGGGTTTGGATTTATTATTCAAGAGAACAATATTATTTCCCGACTGCATGTGTACAGGATCATATTTGTCACGGATGATCCAAGTATCGTCGTCTGTCCTTACAATAAATTTTATTAAAATAAAATATTTTTGAATATCAAGGTGGTTGATAATCTCTCTTCCTCGTTTGTCATTCATTATAGTATCGACAACCTTTCCGATCCTGAATGTCGACCACACATGAGCCGCACCATCTTCACGAAATTCCTTCTTGGCTTCACGGATACGTTTGGTTACATCCTCATCCCATCGAAGAACTAAATTTATATTTGGTAGTCTGTCAAGATCAAATCTAGCCCCCGCTGAGACGGCGGAAGGTTCAATTGCGGATAATTCCTCCATTATTATAATTAAGACATATATATTTAAATTGAATTTTATATATATATATAATGATTCAAACAAAGAATCGATGTAATTGGCTTATGATCGGATATACTTCTCCTTGTAACAAAGCATGTGTAAATGAATTCTGCGGCTACCATATGCAAAGCGTTAGAAATGGTAGTCTAGGACCAAAACCGTGTGTGCAGTGTGGTGTTGGAGTCAGAGGAAAAACTCAGTTGTGTGTAAAATGCGGCGGTAAAAAATACAGAGAACTAAAACGATATTACGATAAAAAAATAATACCTTGACATTGTCAGGTAAATCTCCTATAAAAACCGCAGAAGATTATCTCGCTAGAGTTTCAAAATAATGATTTAGACAAATAATATTATTATATAAATGGAGCAAAAAGAAATTGTAACGCATCCTATAATTAAAAATTATGAAGCATCTCGTGATGGTGTGATCAGGCACTGTCGATTAAAAAAAACCAGTCGGTAATATAATTAATACTGGTTATCTTAAATTCCGTGCTGGGAAAAACCATTATTTATCACATAAATTCATCTACGAGTGTTATTTTGGATTAATTAAAAACGGATTTGTAATCGATCACATCAATGGTAATAAACTTGATAACTCCTTAAATAATTTACGAATTGTTACACAAAGTCAGAATTGCAAGTTTGGAAAAAATGGCGTTAATAATTATTGTAAGAGCGCAAGAGTTATTAGGTCTGTAAATACAGAGACAGGCCAAGAAATAATATTTAATTCGATAAATACAGCTGCTAAATATTTCGGTATCAACCCTTCTTCAGTAAAACATGTCGCAGATAATATACAAAAATCTACATATTCAATAAAATATGATCAGCTGATTACGTTTCAGTATATCCCTATAGTGTCAGATAATGAAACGATATAACTCTGTAGGTGAGTCAATGGTATTTAAAATACCAAAAAACCCCAGAAAAAATAACAAAAAAACAGAATAAATAAATATTTGTTTTACTGTATAGTTCGACTCTGTTAATTTTGCCAAGGGTTTTGTTTAGCCATCACCACAGTCAAGGGTCCACCTTCACTGTCGCTGCTCTCAGTATCACTTGTTTCACTTTTGACAGAATTAAATAACATAATCTTTCTCAATTTCATTACACGATTGTTCACAATCTTTTTTCTTTCGTACTCGTGAGACAATTCGATCTTATTTTTTTGATTGAACGTGCAAGAGGTATAAATAGCTTCACCTGTGTGTCGTCTACCATTGCCAAAGATTCTAACATAGACTGATAAATTAATTTCATGAATCTATAGTTGGATAGTAATGTGAATTTATTCTCGAATTTTCGTTGTTGTAATGATTCAAAATCACACATAATTTTCTGAGGATCAAGATTATCAGATATCTTTATTCCGTCATGTTGTAATTTTTCAATAGCAGAAATAATATCATTAATATTTTCGTAGTTCATATTAAATAAATATTTATTTAAAATAAAAATAACTGACATTCAAGTTTTAAACCTTGACCTTTGACTTTGACCTTTGACCTGAAAGGTTTAAAGTTGACTGACTTGGTCTTTTGTATATATTATTATTATTATTATTATTATTATTATTATTATCATCATCATCATGTTATATATTATTAAAATTAACAAAAATAATCATCATAAGCGGTTACCCGTCACTGGCCCCTTCATTGCCTGTGGTTCCTTTGAGGGTCTTTGCATGATGATGTCTTTCTTATGACCGTTATTGGCACCCCACAAAGGTTTCTTTTTGGCAACATTCTTTCTGAATGTTTCTTTATGGGGTACTCTGAGGTAGAGAGCTCACTCATGCTACTGATTATTTTAGGGAGTTCATAGACACATCCCCCAGCGAATCACTAAACGAAACGAAACGAAATTTTAGAGATTCAGAGGACTGTCTAGGTATTGCGAATTCAATAACCCCCCACCAAATCAAACCCCGGAGTAAGTGCAAAACGCACTCACCACGTTGTTTAACGTGATGAGGGGTTATTGAATTCCTTGGAGCTTTGCTTCGCTCCCCAACCTTTTAAGGAAAAATGGCATCGTTCCGATACTGTCGACACTTGTCAGCCACAGGAATCGAACCGCGGCCATCAGTATCATAATCCAACGCTATAATACTGCACCACTTTCCGATTCATATAAGCATACGTTTTAAAATTATTATATAGTTAACCCAACACTGAATAAGCAGGCAAATTACGTACGAGCAGTATATACTGAATAAAATCACAATTATTGTAAAACTGTAGCGTAGCTTTACTTCAATTTACAAACACAATTTATAAAATATGATAATTCTACACAGGAAGTCGGGAAGTTCAAGAGTACATTCAGATCAATATAACATGCCACACCTTGTACATGCAGATATATAGCATACCACAGCGTAGTGAATAAAATCAGTTATTGTAGAACTGTAGTGTGGATTTACTTCAATTTTCAAACATAATTCACGAAATATACTGTATAAAATAATCGCACATTACATTTTCTGTAAAAGTTTGCGTTCGTTAGGTTAAAAAACATGTATACAGCTGTGTTTATAAAAGCTAAAAATAACTTTGATTTGTAATATTTACGCACTTGTATAAACCGACGTGATTTAAAGTCATCAGAGTCAAAAGGTGCATAAATATCTTTTTCTATTACAAATTACTGCTCCAGTGACAGCTAATTGCTTAAAGCGAACAAATAAATCGCTAAATAATTAACCGTTTTGATGAAAGAAAACAAAATATCTTTGTGGCCTTATGAATTGACGCAGCGACGGGGGGAGATAATTGCTTAATTTACTCTACAGAGAGGACAGAGTTATCTCGCTTCATTATATGTACAATTACCTCAAACATATATTATTATTCAGATTTTAATGATTTTGAGTACCGTTTAACCCATCAGATTGAAGAATTTGTAACCATTTCATTAATCAGAGTACCATTTAACCCATCAGATTGTGAAAAATCAGTAAAAAAAAATAAATATATTATTTCAGAATCAGATTTTTTTTTATTTTTATAATTTACTCGGACGTTCTACGATAACGCTCTATGAGCGTACATATAGATTAATATTTAGTGATTCTTGTCTTAGATCCAACAGGTGTCCAGTCTGGTCAGTAAGCTTGAAATGTATCCTTGATAATAGCGGATTATGTACACGTAGATAAACTGGATTAATTGGCTCAGATACAATGAACCACCCAGGAGGCGCTTGAGGACTGAATGAATATAATATAAATCCTTGCTGGGCCTGGCTAGACTTTGAAACATCTACTTGATAGCTACCATCAATTACATCACATACTAGATTGACTGCGATTGTTGATGTTATGTTAACAATACCAGGTGAGATATGGCGGCCTCTACCGTGTGGATCATTATTATATTTAAGAATGGTTGGTGTCGGGATTAATTTTCTCCATGAATCACATATTCTTTTAAAGTGTTCATCAATAAGATCATTAATTGATTTCTTTAGCTCTTCAGAATTAAATCCCGGAATTACAAATGTTGGTAGCTGTTCTTCTGTAATTCCATAATATTTAAGAAATACTGTTGTAAATAATTTATTCAGTGTAATAGGCTGAATTGGATCATCCTCATTAACTATATAATTTTCAGTGCGATAACGTTTTGATGGATTTATTAAATGTTTTTCTCTGTTAACAATAGCATTATTCATAACTTCTAAGTCTGAAGCAACTTGATTCAAATGTTGTAATGTTTCAATTATCTGATTTTTTAAAATCATCATCGTAATAATTATTAATGTTTGAAAATAAATTTCGTAGATTATTAAATACACGTTCATGTTCAGATTTAATCGGATTAGCGTATGAATTACTTAATTCAACATCAAGTGTTATTACTTTACCTTTTTTACCATCAATTACATGTGTAAAATAGGTTTCAATTTTATTAATAACTCTTTCTTCTTTTACCCATGGATAATCATTTTTACGATATTCTGGAAGTTTTATAAATATTCTTTTATCTGTAACGAAATCAGATCGTTGTGGTTCTGGCGGTCCTTTATAATCTGATGTAACTTCAGGCCAACCTAACACGGATCTGATTGAAGATTGATAAATATCTACAGAATAATCAGGAGAATTTATTTCAGTTACCGCTGATAATGTTGGTTCGTAAACAGTAATTGCTATTTTTGATTCTTTTCCTGTAATAGATTTAATTCTACGTTGAAACTCATCGTTGATTTGTCCTATTTGATAACTGCCCGTTGGAATACTGACAACTTGCCAATCAGGAGTTCCATCAGGTTTATTTTTATTAGCAAATACTAATGAATTATTTGGCTGTAGTCCACCGAATGGTTTTGATTTAATATTTGGCCAGCTATGATAAACCCGTAATTGTGCTAATGCTATTTCTTTTGCTGGAATTGCGGTCGGAAAGTTATTGCTAAATTCAGGATTGGTCGAACTTAATGATATCATAGTAGTTTTTGACGGTGCTGTATTAGTGACGATCTATTGTAATAATTCTCTTGACTCAGTCAAGGATGTTGACATTATTATTATTGTTATTATTTAATTCTCTATTTTTTCGCCTTGGTTATTGTCAAGGAATACTTCATCGTAGGTTTTCATTATCGTTGCGAACTCCTTGTCAGATATTTTACCATCGCTGAGGTACGACGAAATATATGACGATAATTTAGAATAAGCTGTTGTTGCTGTATGTAATTTTATTATATACTCGTGTAATTTATCATTTGTACATGTAGTTATCTTTTTAGTGATAATACTGAGAATGCCTGCGATAGTTGTTGAAGTTGAAACGATAATTGTTACAACTGCAGGCGCGGTCATTGTTATTGTTGATAATAATAATCTGGATCCAGCAATAATAGCAGAAACTGAGTAAACAGTTATATCAATGACAACCATACGTCTGCGATATTTTTTTACTTTTACTGTATAATCGTCAATGATATTTTTTAATTCAGTCTGACATTTACATATTTGATTATATCTGTGACGTTGAACGTCGATGTGGGACTGGGGTCCTTGGGTTTGATTCATTATTATTTAATGACGTTAAGTAATTAATTGAGGAGTTTTAGCTACGAATTCCAGACACCACCAGTAACGTCTCTGGGGCATTTCCGTTGATGTCAACGTAAATGTTTCTTTGATGTTCTTATTTAGCATCACCAGTAGAGGATTATGATGTACATTCGGTGATGATGAAGTGGCCGCAGTAATTTCCAAAGTAATTTCCAAACCATACATGGACAGCCTGTATAACCCAGTTACTTCTGCGGTATGTTCGAGAGTGTTATTTTGTGGTGTCCATGTTGATGATCCTGATGCTACTGTGTACACAATATTGTTAATTTGTCCGTGTGGAATTTTAATCAGATTAGTTTTACTAATAATATTAGGGATTCCACTGACAATATCATTGAGTTTCGTGTTAACGTCGGAGAGTTTGATATCAACAGTTGGTGGACTTCCAAAAAATTCATTAGTTGTTCTGTTCACGTTTCTGCGAAAATTCATAAAGAGTTTTACATGATTAAAAAATTCAGTTCTAAATGCGGTAATTCCATCACTGATTGTTGTTAACGAAGTTGTTACTGGAATTTCCTTATCATCGACGTATTTTTTCGTTGCAGCATCAAATCAGATTCCGGTGTTCTGAGATTATTAATACCATTATTAATCATATTGAGAAATGCACGCATTATACCACCGTTGGATAATACGTACTCAGATTCTTGATCGTCGACGTATTTCCTCGTTGCAGCGTCTGTATCTGCGGTTGGGTTCCCAAGGTCTATAATTTTATTTCGATTCATGATAATGTGACCCGTGAATGAATCACCAGCTTTCTTGATATAATCGTTAACTGACTTACCGGAATCTTGTATTTAACCTTGATCGGTAAAAGTAACGATATTATCAACAACCGCGGTAGGAGTTCGTATGAGTACATCTGGCAGTTGTATATTATTTGTTTTTAATCGTCCTTGCTTATCTTGAAAAACAACGACTTCATTTTGATCCACACTTGTAATGTTTAATAAATCATCGATTACATTTCTGAGCTGGTCAAGAGTTGCATATTTAGATAAATCACCTTGCTGCTGAGCTTTACCACGAGAAGATCTTCCGTAAATATCTACCATTATATTTATTAATGTCTGTTTAAATGTGACAATGTAGTATATTCATGCACGACTTTATGAGGTGGTTTTGTTGATTTTGATACAGTATCAAGTACAGCGATACTTCACGACCACATATTGGCGGATAAGTTAATGTTTGTGTTGGTAATGTTGAATACCAGATTGGAATACTTTGCACAGCGATTTTATCGCTGCTAACATATTCTAAAATTCTTTTGGTGGTGCTAGTCCATATGAATCAAAATAAATAATTCCACGTGGATCAATTGCATAAGCAACCCAGTGAGTGCCTGGACCAGAGTTTTTATCGAGATTAATAATACCAGTTTCAATATTGTTTGGGTTTTTTGGTAATTGATCACGCATAAAAACACCTCTGAAGTTTTTTATTTTTAATTGTTTAGCAGCATCAAAAGTAAATCAAAATTGGACATAGGCAGAATCAATGAACTGTCCCGGGAAGTCTTAGACCCTTTCCGTACCATGAATATGGGGTCCCTGGCAATCTTAGGCCCCTTCCCTTTCTTTTGTAAGATTTTATTCCTTGACCCGTTGCTTTCTTTAATGCCATTCCAGCAGCAGTTCCAACAGCGCCTAATGCAGCTGCTTTTGCAACAGCTGGGGCTGCAGCGGCTATTAATGCTGGTATAGCTGCAAGAAGTGGAAATATACCACCAGATTTAACAATATCTTTGATGGCGCCCCCAGAAAGATTAAGTTTTATACCTTTATTTGATTTTTTTTGGCTTCATTGAAGTTTCTGAACTGACGCTCGGTCGACGATAATTTATTTGCACCACTCATTTGTTCTTTTTTAGCGATATTTTTATTCCACAGTTATTTTCTGATGCTGATTGTAGCCTTTTAATCTGACCAGGAGTCAGATTGACACTAACGTGATTATTTGACATTATAATATCATAAATGATCTAATTACATGTTTTCTACTGGAGCATCAACAACTCTCATTCGTCCACCAACACCTTCAAGTAACATTGACTTATCGCTGAGTATAACGGCGATTGCCCTATAACCACCAGCGGGCAGTCGAGCTACACGAGCTCGAAAGTGTATATCAACGACAGATTGTCTGAACAAATCTAAGTGTTCTAGTGAAAAGTAATATATTGGATACAGTGTTGTAAAATCACGCTGAGATATCTGTAAACCAGAATCAACATTCTGATCAAAATTTAGCAACACTTCTTCGGAAGGTTCTTGGTGTCCATTTATCCTTAAAAGAAACTTCACTAACTCCAAGCGTATCAAACACCATTGGATTTCGCTCCTGTGAGTCTACTATGGCATTTTCCTGAAACGCAATAAATATATGTCGTGGTGTCGACACCCCCTGCTGTGATGCTATCTGCCATGTAAATAAACCAGCAACGGCACCTTGAATACTATCTGTGGTCATAGTCAACCATGACAACATTGATTTACCACCACTGTCCATAAAAGAAAGTAACCGTTGTTCTTCGGTAATCGATGGAGTCATGTTGGCATCCACAACGAAAGTTTTGTCAGTATTACTTTACCTGCACAACGGCAGCATCACGCCATATTGCATCATTGTCGGTGGCTTTTCTAACAAGTACCACTGTGTGTTTAGCGCCAAATATAACCTTCCTAACATTTCTGCAGAATCCAAATATATGTGACAGTGGAATCACACATGAAAATTCTTCGTCGGCGTTTAACATTGTTCGACGTGATGCGAATCCCAAGTTGAAATTTTCATTCATTGATACAACTGTGTCCCCAGCTGCATTCAGTGTTACGTTTCTGTTTTCTAGATGATCAGTTGTATCCTTTGCAAACATCATTGAAGGACCAGCTGATCTTGAGTAATCATCGCTGTATCTTGCAAGACCAAGTATCGTCGTGGCAACATCAACATTTTCCAGGCATGATTCAATATTCTTTCCGTCAGTGATATATATGGCACTGTTAAATAAAGCCATGACACCGTTGTTAACAAAACCAACTCGATCACCAATTCCGTATGCGTTATTATCTGCTCGTAAGAGTCTACCTTCTATTTCGATAAATGCTTCAGCGGGCAAGAAACATCTACTTGTATCCTGAACTTGTAATTCAATTCTTCCTCGTGCGTCAGGTACACGTGCATCATAAGAATAATACTGATAATCACGCACAGACTCATCTTTGAATATTGGTGCGTCCATGTCAAATGCGGGATCAGATATACGTTTGAACATCTTTATTATATTTATTATCGTCTAACACGAAGACCACTTCCTGCTATCAGACTAGCGGTTATATTTTTTTCTTTTTCTGACATTGGTACACTAGCCAACTCTGCTAGTTTTTGATTAGCAGCTTGATTTATTATTTTACTAATATTTGCAGGCATTGTTTCAGTACTAGGTAATTTTACTGGTTGAGGTTTTCGTCGTATTAATCGTGCTAGTCTATCCTTGATTGCTAAGAATGCTTTACTAGCAACATCACCAACAGCACCAATACCTTTTTCACGAACAACATCAATAGCTTTCATTCCTAGTTGCTTTGCAATCGATATTGCTTTTGGGGCTATTCTTCTAAATAGACCCTGAACAACATCACCTAGTCCATCTCCGTAGGTCATTGTGTATACTGGTAATCGTGAATTTATTACCCTGACCATGGTCGGTCCACGTTGAGTATTATGTACGATCATTTTATTATAGTAACTGTACCTAATTATATCTAATCACTGTGGTAGTCATCGGCGATTTCATTAATGAGAGACCGATACACATTAATATCCATGATACCACCTGTAAATAATCGTTTACAAATATCAGCTGCTTCATTAATTATTTCTGGGGAATTATTACCAGCTCGTTTTCCTCCAATGAGAATTTCTAGTTGTTCAACATCAGCAAGGACGTTATTAGGACAAGTAATAAAGCCACTTCCTTGAGCAGTAATACCACTTCCAGTGGCACCAGGATC
Organism: Megalonaias nervosa; assembly: GCA_016617855.1. Classification (NCBI taxonomy): domain Eukaryota; kingdom Metazoa; phylum Mollusca; class Bivalvia; order Unionida; family Unionidae; genus Megalonaias; species Megalonaias nervosa. The sequence continues at coordinate 61,694 of JAECUM010014987.1, read as the reverse complement.
GTCAATATCTATATCATACAATTTTGGCGATTGTGGTATTGGAGGAGTCGGAGGGCGAATCCTTCGGAGTGGTGATTGGCCTTGGGCAATAATATATTCGGTTATTGCAGTACTATATGCAATATATTCTGGATCATCACTTCTGGCCCGATCAACTCCGTGATGTATGCGAAATATCCATTTATACCAGTTTGCACGATTTACATTATAATCAGCGTACTCGGGTTTCAGAAAAGTTTTCCTCTGATCATAACTTTTCACAGCAAACGCAGGTAATCTTATCTTTTCAATATTTTTTATATAGGAAATATCTCTTTCGTTAAATCTATTATTAACTTCAGTTTTGCTTGCTTGTTTTGGTTTTTGTATACGATCCTTTATATCACCTATTTCAACACGAGCTTGGTCAATACCTTCAAGTATTTCTTGCATTGGTTGAGCAGCAGCTATTTCAGCCGGAAGTTCTCGTAAAATCCTTTTTGTTTTCTTCGTTCTTTCTGCTATTTTTCCAGTTGCTTCAGCGGTCTTCTCTAACGTAGGAAGAAGACCTTTAGTAGTCTCTGTAACAGGTTTAAATAATTGTTCTGCACCTTTTGCAAATTCAACCTGAGACTCCTGACGAGCTTGTAGTTGTTGTTTGACAGAATCACGGACGGGTAGATATTTTTTAATTGCCTCTAGTCGCTCTCGAGCTAATCTAGCTGAGTGTGGTTCTCCAATCATTATTAATATAACAACGATTTAATTACAGCAGCAGAGGAGGTGAACGACCAATATTGATTGACCCGGCGAGTAAACGAAACACACCATAAAATAAAAAGCAAAGAGTCGGAGATAAAGTAACGAGATAAGCTAACCCAATTAGAGAAAATCTCGGTCAGTTAGAGGCTTTGGTTTAACGTTATCGACATTATTTTCAGCCTTCGTAGGAACCTTATTTTTTAGACAAATGACGATTCAGACAAGTGGTCTGTTCACCTCCTCTGCTGCTGCCGCTGCATATTTTTGATTAACATATATTGGAAACACGTGTTTTCACTTCTGCATCAAAAATTCAGGCGCTAATGTCAGTAATAAATCTTCCCAAGTCAAGTCTGTAAAAGGACTGAAATTCCATCAGTAAAACATTGTCTCTTTTTTTAAGGTTGCATTCTTCCGTATCATTAGTACCGTTAGTCCTTCATTGTACATGATATGAAAACAGTTGTGTTTGGGTTCGCCCATCTTTTGCAGCTTCATATATAATAGCCCATCATCATCATTTGTCCGATATTCAAATACCCACGCGTCAAGAAGTTTGTGTTGAAGTTGCTCATATTCTGCTTAGAAGTTTGTTTGTTTTTTTGTTTATGTTTTAATATATTATGTTGGATAAATATTTTGTACTTTTATTACGGGCAGCCTTTATTTAATGGCAGAACTCATCATTTGTATAAATCTAAAAGGCGTTCAAGCTAGGACACGTTTTTTTCCTTCAAATTTGAACAAAGTCCGTTAAGTACTTATTTTAGACGAAGTATTATAAAAAGTTTCTTTAATTTTTGTAAAAAAATATTTTTAGTAACAGTAGGCATAATGTAGATAATGGTAGATAATGATAGTTTGGTACTATTTATATAAACTTAAAAGCCCGTCATGTGTGAATGCTTTGTGCAAACATTTGGTCAAATTCTGCTCAGCGCCTAATTTTAGCAGCCGTTTAAAGGAAATTTCCATTTCAGATTGTGTGATTTTTTTGATCAAATTCTGCGAAGAAGTATATCGGAGGAAGTATATATATATATATATATATATATATATATATATGCGGTCATATTAAATTGTGGATCGGCATCATTTGAAGAAATTTAAAAGGCTGTTATGCCAGGATGCTTCCTGTAAATAATGGTTAAGTTTTTAGTTCAGCTGTTTTCGAGAGGAAGCTTGTTTAAATGTTTGTCCATTTTTAGCAACGTTTGAAGGCTGATAGTAATTTTTTGTATAAAAGTGACAAGCCTTCATTGCATGATGATTTCTGTCAAGTTTGGTCAAATTCTAATCTAAGATTGTGAAGAAGTCGTCTAAAGGTCTTTCTGCGTTTAGTAATAACAGCCATATTTGATTGCTCATCGAGCGTCACTTGCACAAATTTTACAGGTCTTCTTGCGAAGGCGCTTTCTGTCAAATATGGCCAACTTGCCAGGACGCTTTCTGTCAAATATGACCAAATTGCCAGAACGCTTTCTGTCAAATATGACCAAATTCTTTTCAGCAGTTGCAACCGCGGTCATATTTGATACTGGTACACAAACTTGCAAGAACTTTTTGCTATGACGATTTTGTCTGTTTTGGTCAAATTCTATTCAGCGGCATTTTGGATAACACTAGGCGATATTTTATGGCGGATCGATATCATTTGTAAAATAAAATTGAAAGGAGTTCATGCTAAAATGCTTTCTGTCATGTTTCGTAAATTCTAGACAAGATTTTGGAGAAGAAAACTGGACATTATTCAACTCGTTTCATAAATTCAATATTAAATCATTACCCATGTGAGATTCTTTTTATCACAGTTTTATTTCAGTATAAATTTTATAGATAGAAAGAAAAACGAATAATTTCGTTCATTCTGACAGACGCTGTACCTTTTATTTGTTGTGCGTAAAAAATAGTTCCAAACAAAGTTGAAATAGTAAAAGCAGATTATACATTTTTGCAAACTATAAATCAAAGAATAAGCTTCCATCCAAATAAACAGAATAGTTTACAGAAGACAAAATCATTTTTCAACACAAATGTCCAATGCGTGAGATGTCACATTGTTTGATAAGGTGCACAGTACCGGACTGAGTTGGCCTACACAACACAGTGCCAGTGTTTACCCTGGAATTCCACATCAGCAACTAAACATTACATTGCTGTGATATTTTTGTGAAAAGACAATTACTGGATGCAGAAATGCGCATATTTAATGTAATTTATTTGTGACCGGATATTTGCAGTATTTGATTTGGAACATTAGGCTGTACAGAAGACGTAAACAAATTTTATTCTGAGTCGGAATTACATCACATATTTACCGCGTAGATATGCAGTGGTTGGATAAACTTGTGTCAATTTGGAGACCGGTTTATGTCCACGTTCCTCTGTGAACAGAGGTGTTTTTTTTTTTTTTTAACTTCTGTAAGTTAACATTAAACCAAGCTTGTATATAGGGTGGATTCCATGCTTCAGGTTTACCGCCTCCCTCCAACCCTAAGTTACACATTCGCTTTGAACTGAACAATACCCTTAGTTTCACTTGTTGTTATTGTTCTTGTCTTTGAGTTTTAGGCATTTTTCGTGTTATGATATGTTATACATGACATAAGAAACCCCTGTGGTGGTAAAAATTTGCCATATTCAGACAGACGAGACCATTTTTTCCCATATTCCTTACGCGAATCGAATCAAGAAATGGCGGCCAAAATGTTCATTGACAACAAAAGATTCCAGAAGGCGGGGTTAAGAAAGTTTTCACACGATCACAGCCAATCTGTTAAGAGAATACTGCACAATAATGTCATGGGCTTATTTGGACCAATCAGAATCACATAAAGTGATATGTTCACGTGTTAAAATATCAAAATTATGAAACTACACACACTATAGGCAAAGTGTATCGACTATGTGATAAATCTTTATTTGGTTTCCGATCGCGTTCAAACTGTCCAGTTCCGCCATCACTAGTTTATATTCGTCCGTGGTGAAAGCGGCGTCATCAGTCGATTCCAAGCACATTTTAGTGATTCTAAACAGACTTTTCGGCTGAAATCATTTTCTTTTGATGCGACAGCACTGATGGCAATCTCGACTGGTGCACCCTAGACCGTCATCGACGTGGTGATCCAGGTGACACTAAGCCCAATCGTCGCCGTGGCTGCGATCACACACGTGACATCGATAACGGCACTCGCGTGTTTATATCTGTGCATCAAGTCATAGGTTTGCACCTGTATATGACTGTTGTTTGTTTTTGTTTTTTTCGCATCGATGCTCATGTGCGTCCAGCTTCAAAAAAATCATTACTGTTATCGCGATGACGATAACAATTTGCTTATCACGGCTCGGGAATCTCTCAGATTAGCTCGATAGAACCCAGTACGATCCGGGGCAATACAGACGACAGGCTCGTAAATACTACTTTGTACGTAGAAACGTAGTTATGCACCTTCAGTAAGATATACTGTGACGGAATTACTGTTTGTGAGAATCCACAAAACCCGGTTGCACCCGTGAATCTTCCGAACATCATGAAAAAAGTTCCAAAACTTCGGGTATCAGAGAGCAGCATGGTGATACGGAAATACACATTACAGAAGGTTGTTAACTTATCACAGAGGGGAAAAAATACCATACAACATCATTTCAAAAGTACCAAACTGAACCACGCGAAGGATCGTTAGTGCGGTCAGTTTGTTCTCATTGGCCTGACGTTATTGAGCAAATCCCTGAATACGCTATTGCGAATTTCAGTCAGTTGTGATTGTGCTGTATTGAGGGCTCGGCGCATTACTTCAGCGGCGCCTATACGGATTTTAATATTATCCAGCAACGTAGCGGTGTCGCAAATTTTATATTGACCACGAATGGGATTTCCCGCTCCCCCCCCCCTCCAATCCTACCCCCTAACAATTAACTTAACCACGACTCTATCGAGTCTGTGGAAATTATTACGCACACTCGCGAACACCTTTACGCGCTCGTTATATTCGGTTCTGAGCGCAATAACTCGTGCTTCCTTAGCGTCCACGTATTGTTTTGTAGCGATGTCGTCGTCGGACTCAGGATCACACGCGATTTTCTTGTTCTTTATGTTGAGCTCGCAAGTCATTGTGTCGCTGGATTGACAGTTTTCACGGAAACACTAAATTGATTGTTTGCTTTGAAAGGACTATATTGAATAAAGGCCATTTTCTGCCCCCGTTTTTATGGGAAAAAAATTCTTGTAAATATCACAACTCTGTGTCTCATTGTATCATTCGATGTATAAATCACCCTATTCTGCATTAAATATGCATTTAAATATCTTTTTCCTACCTAAACACGACCTTTGAACATGGGCTGGTATGGGAAATTTAAAAGAAAATGCTACATTTGAGTAACTTGAAACTAGAAATAAGATCTAAGCGCAGTCTTGCTCAAACAAGATATTTACAATGATTGATTAATTTTTATGAATTTTGCTGTCTATATATGATCGCCGTTGTTTTCCCTGTTGCACGGTAGCTACCTATGTATCGCTACGCGTGAGCAATTAGACCTGCATTTCTAGAGTGCGTTATATTATTTCCTTCATTATTATATTAAAAAACTTCGGGAATAATAACTATCCAGATATTTTTAAAACAATGTTATCCATTCATTTCTCTCTTTCTTCATTCTTTCTTAATTGCCTTGGGAACACGAGACTACGTGGAGTAAACATTAAATGGAATTGTATTTTTACGTTGCCAATTTTTGGCAAAAGCATGCTGTAAATAATATGATAAGTACGTATATTATTTGTTTTATACATAAATAACGGGGTTTTCTTCATTTCACAGTTTTCAGAAGTTCATTTAAAGTGCTGAACCAATAGTGTTTCCTTTCTTATTAATGTCCATGTTATATTTTTACGGATGAATATATAGTTTATAAATAGATTATAGTTTGACTATAGGCTACCTCAAGGGGCGTGGAAGATAATTTATTTATTTTTCTTCTAATGAGAGAAACACAGTAATGTGTGTGTGTGTGTGTGTGTGTGTGTGTGTGTGTGTGTGTGTTATATAGCCACAAAAATATAAGGATAAAAATACATAAAGAACATTTGTTATTTCCAGTGAAGGTAACAAACCCATGTATTCGGCGAAGAAGCGAACGTACAGGCCCCTGTTAACGCCTCCATTACAATTATATTCAATAATATCAAACAATTATTTAACTAATTCAATAATATTAAACATCATTCAATAATATTAAACAATATTTTATTGAGGAACAGTTTTTGTATTTTATGATTAAGTACCTTTTTGTCAACGTATTTTAGAAACAGTTTTCAGTTGACGTATAAGTTCGATATTCTATTTTTGGTTATGATAGACCATTTTGGAATAGTTTTAGAAACTAAACTTTATTTATTGAGCTTTATAACCCCTAAAATAATAAAAATGCATATTGCAAATTTGAAACTAAGTGAATAGCTCATGGAAAGCAGTATCTATGAGATGTAAATGGAAAAGATGACTACTTTTCATGTCTTTTTTCGATAGAGTTTTGACACCCTGTAACCATGGCAACGGACACGTGAACACAAAACTGATGCCAGAAATAAATGTTAACCACCTCATGTGTACAGTATACATCATATAAGGACATTTGGTGAGGGGGCAGAAAATGACCCTTATTCAATATATTCCTTCGACGAAGTGAGCAGTCCTGTGACGATATCAGTCCACTTGATGCTACTCGTTTTTAGTTGGCCAAATTGATACTGAAACACAACTTCGTCCGGGCCAACATCGGTGAGATTTATTAAATCGGCTTAGTTGTCTTTGTTCACGAGTTTTTTGACGTGTCGATGGCGGCTATTTTACCCCCTCCTCGCCGCTGTTTTCTCGATCGTCCATAGATATCCACTGGCATATTTTATTCAGCACTGCGATACATTTGCAACCGTGACATTGCATAGAGGCGCCTGTCACACTGGCATCCCGGGTCTGTAAGGGTATTCCTGAGGATAACCAACTTCATTGATCATTTCAACAAACCAGTATGGTCTAAAATACCACGATGTGGAAAATAAGTATCATCCATGATGTTATTTTTAAAATGGTGCATACTCTCTGTTATTGAATATGAGTTGTCAACAGTGTCTTTTCACGGTCCAACACTACTGATATCGCCAACGGCAGAATCAGTCTTGTAAGAAATGCTACATTTGGTAAAACGTATGTACTGGTGGTGAAATAGAGTGATAAAGTAACACCCTGTTAATAACTGACATAAGCGGATACAAATTTGTTGGTTGGTGGCTGGATGGCATATGTATACTGATCAGAACTAGCAACGTATGGATAACCATCATCTGCTGTGGTGGGTATGGTTTTCAGGTCATCGTATCTTTCCGCAACGTCTCGATGTTGGGGTCGGTGTGTGAACTCCGCAACCGCCTAAATAACAATTGGACAACTGTGCGGTCATCGTGGCCATGTCGTCGCTCGTGATAAACGTTGACGTGTCAATGTCGGTGCCCGATAATTTACAGCAAGATTGCTTTGTTCTCGATCGCCCATAGATATCCAAAGGCATGTTTTCGTTGATCAGCGATGCAGACTAGTTCTCAGTAGTGATAAAGCATGTTCGTGCTCGACCTTTATGAGATTGTCGAACTTGCTGATCGCGTCAAGCGCCCCACTGACTTCCCGCCAGCATATCGGTGGATCTGTGCACGTTTTTGTCGATAACGTCGAGTACCATGGACGTTCACTATTACCTCGCTGGCTAGTCGTATGCTCGACACAATCAAGAAAATCGCGAGATGATGCCAGCCCGTATAAATCAAACTAAACAACGCGATGGAATCTGTGTATTACAGCCCACATGATTATTAGAAAGGCACGTCGGCGATCAGAAAACAGATAGTGCAGCAGAAGTGATAAAGAAGTGGCCAGATCGTGGTTGACCTGACAAGCATTATGTCAGATTTATTTACTGGCACCAAAGACAATCACACTAAGATAGTTCAACGTTAGAACACTCAAAGAAGTTCTTAAGGCTGATATTTTCTATTTCCACAGGATGCGACCCGCACAAGTACATAAAAGTACGCGTTGACCGTCGGTGCAAAGAAGCAGATTCGTTGACGTCCAAAAATGCCGAAAATGTCTCAGACACATTTGCGCGTATCTACGCACAAGAACCACTAACGTGGCGACAGTTGCTACAGGTTGATCCGGGCCGAGAATTTCACGGAGCGTTATCCGTGTTGCTGGGTCGCAAACGAGTAAAAATTCTTTGCGGACTTGTTAGAGCTTATCGTTAGAGAATATAACCGTACACTCGTGGAACGGTTATTTAGACATCAATGCTCACAGGAAATGTCGATGCAACCAGGCACTGTTCGATCCCGCGAATGGATAGCAAGACTTCCACATGTGGTAGTAGCGTTGAACAATGAAGTTACGCGTCAGATCGCAATGAAACACGCTTAGGCATTACAAATATCAGTAACACTAGCACAGCACATTAACGTCATTGGCTTGAAAATCGTTATGCAGTTTGTAGTAATCGACGGTGAGGGCCAATCAGTCGTGGAAGGATTAACCGCAGTTAGCGGTGGTCGACCCTGATCTCAGCACGCAATTACGCACATAGGTTTTTGTAACAGCCATGCGAAAAGTGATTCTAACATGTTTTGGGGGACTGTAGAAATTTCATATCAGATGATCATGTTTGGTATATATTTTGTCCTCATGCGGTTTGGCTCCCACACATCACCGCAGATTCGGAAGAAACTGATACGTATGTGATTTTACATTTCTGTGTTGCATCTCATTCGCGAACATGTGTGTGCATACCCTAACACGATAATGTCTTGGCCGCGAAACAGGTTGATGTCTAGTGATTGGATCATTGACCATCCGCGCAGTTGACATCGTCACGAGATTATTACTATGACGATATTCTCCCCAGTGTTATAATCTGCGACGAGCTGACGGTGATATAATTGCTCCTGTTTAATTCTTCAATGACTGTATGGTGCATCTGGGGGCGACATCAGTGTAAATTCGCACGGGTGTTGCTGAGGTTCACCGGGGTTATAATATCAAACTGAGAAAACAGCACCGTTTGGTCGTGTTTTCCAGTTGTTGTAGGTGTTTTCGATCTATGTAAAACGATTCATTGGCGACTATGAATGCGTGCTGGAGAAATCTGTTGATCATCAGAAAATTGGTGCTCACGTACGGGAACATGGATGACCTTAAGTGCGTGTACTAGGGATAGTGACCGTCGTTGTAACTGATGAAGAACCATCTGAGATGGAGGGGGAGGGGATATTCGATAGCGTTACAAGTTTTCTTGGCACACATGTGCCTTTGTTGATTCGTAATAAGAAAATCTAATTTGGCCAAGTCAACAAGGAGTCGGCGGCACGAAGGTGCGCAATTCGCAGCTGACCCTAATGGGAATCAAACGACACTCTTTGCTCCGATATTTGGCGTCATATATCTCGATGGAGGTTACGTCGGCTGATGAATCAGCAAGCCAGGCCTAACTTTGGGGTGTATTCGTGATGATAGCATCGGACACCGTCAGGTTTGTCAGTATGCCGCTGTCAAGCATGAAACTCAGTAGCACGATTGGTGCCCATCCACGCTTGTTTTTTATCATCTCAGTGTTTCGCGATGGGTTGAAATGGCGACCAACGTAGGGATGGCCGGATGGCCAGATCTCAGAACTGTTGATCATGGCAAATCCTGTCAGATTGTTGTTGGGTAATGGTCCATTGATGGCCACATGTTAAGTAGTGCTTGGGATGACTGAATCACTTAAAGTTAGATCTTCATTCACCTTGCCCTAGACAACTAGCAGGATAACACGAGAACAAGTCGACGCTGGCGACCTTACTGGCGTTGTACTTAGTATTCCAGAAACTGCCGTCCCGTATTCAACACAGGATTGCTGGATGTCCTGTATTTTTTTCAGCGCGAAGTGTGACACCACCGATGCGATCGTCAAGGGTTTATTGACTATGTCGGTGAGGTCGGATTTGGATTTGAGTGTGACGGCGCGCTATTGTTCATGTAATTACTCAGTTCGGTAACACTTAATCGACGGCAACACAAACTGTTCTACGCAGTCCGACATTATATAACTACAGAACAACCACACCGATGCGAGATCGCACGCAATTATGTCCGTGATTGTGCGGTAAACATCGCCACCGTAGAATCTGACTGTGCGCTTGACGGGAAACCGTAGATCGGGCGACCACACATTGTGCTTTGTGTTCGGTGAGTTCGATGACCTTACAGTGCTGGTATTTACCAGAATTGTGCTGAATATCGCTCGTTATTGATTATATTATGATCGGACACTTCATTGTACTTGCTAACGCGGCAACGCATGCCAGTTTAATACCGGTTTCGCGAACTCGTGATTCCTACTGTGCGATTTCTTTGCTCCTCTTCTCGGTCAATCCATGTCCATGACACACATTTGTAAAATGCCGCTCAAATCATCGTATCAGTACGCATTAGCAACACATTGCCCATAAGGGGATCGTTCATCACATAAATACCGTATACGACTACGGTGACAGAATACACATTTTTGTAGTAAATTGGATCAATAACAGTCAGTAGTCCAGGCGGCAAAGTTTCTGATGATACAGCAACGTGCTGTCCTCGACGTTCTTAGCTTCTTGTATCACCCATGTGTAGTTGACGTCGCTGCACGTGTTGTATTTGATCTTGGGGAGACTATTTTGGTCAGACAACTGATCTACAATTTCACGTGGATGTGTATCGCCTATGCTCGCATCATAGACGCTGTGGTCAACGCGGATTCTATGACACGGTGCTATATCTTGGTCGGGATCTTTCTGTGGATCCAATTGTTCAACCTTCCCACGTTGAAAAGATGTGGACGGCGGGGTCAACAGAAATCTCATAATTGGTGACACGAAAATATGTGTGCAAGTGTGACAAACTGACACGTCAAGATTAAATCTCGGTGCTACAACAGGTTCGATTTGGGATTGACGCTATAGTTCAGTGGTTCCCAAACTTTTCGGACCACCGCCCCCTTGGTTATCCTCAGCGCCCCCTACCTTACCCCGCAAAACGCATTATCCGGCATTAGTGCCCCCCATCCTTCGGTAATCCCACCGCACCCCAGGGAGCGGCACCACCCACTTTGGGAACCACTGCTATAGTTCATCAATGAGGGTGATCTTGTCAGACGGAGACTATCTAGTAGCAAGTTATATCTTGTCCAAGGTGAAATGATTCTAGTTATTCTAGTTAACTGAAAATATTTTTCTATCTATCTGTGTGTGTGTGTGTGTGTGTGTGTATATATATATATATATATATATATATATATATATATATATATATATAGAGAGAGAGAGAGAGAGAGAGAGAGAGAGAGAGAGAGAGAGAGAGAGATCAAAGTCACTGTAAAATGAGTTGTTTTTTTTACACCACCGCGCGTGAGCGCACGTATCTTCGTGGCAGATAAATAGCTAGTAAACGTGTTCATAACCCGTGTTTGGATCTGGGCCCATATGACGTTGTACCGCGCATTAAAGTCGATACAGTCACTGTACGTCGATGGATACGAAACATCGTTGATGTGCATGAATTAATGGTGTTTTAGTTCATCGCCATCAGCACCGTACCGTCACCACTCTAGCGGACGTTTACGCAGGTGTGCCAAATTAGATTCCTTCGCAAACTCCGCCAAGTGTTCGGCAAATTCCACTGAGTAAGATGGCATAAATATAACCTCAAGGGGATTGGCCCGAAATAATAATAATAATAATAATAATAATAATAATAAAGTTTCAGCATCAGCTCAGTAAACTCATTATTGTCTATCATGCGGAGACTCATGAGTGCACGCCTGTATGTATGATTGATGATTTTCTTGTATACCCATAGGAACTAATATATCTAATTTAACAAAAGTCAGGACTGATCCTCTCGCACATGCAGTTTGGAGGATTTGTACCAGTTTCCATCGCAGTTTGCGACTGCCACAGTTTTAGAACAATGCATTTTTTTCCATGCACAGCAGTCCCACATTGTTTGCACGGAACCGGACCACCACAATGACGAAGACGATCAGCATATCTAGCAATATTTGTTAACACATTGGTCCCTGCATCCCGTTGTGTTCCTTATGACAAGTCACGCATAATTATTTTTTCTAGTCACATGCATACTATTATTACATTTTAATTAGTCATTTAATATTGACACGCGCGCGTTTTTTTTTTTTTTTTTTTTTACAGCGTGGAGATCTTCGCACGCGCGTGTAAATATTTCCACTATCGCACAAGGCTGTCTACCGCCGGTGTGAAATTCGAGGGCCAGTTTGGCTGCCGCAGTGCGCCTGAATCCAAAGCAGACATAGATCCTTGACGGAAGCTGTACTGTGTCCTTTCCTGTTGAAGTTTTATCTGATTGTGTGCTCCATGCGTGAAACCAGAAACAAGCACTGTTGCACAGTAAACTGGTCTCAGTTTTGCTAAATGTTCCATATTTTCTTCAAACTGAGATTTTTAAATATTTTTCTATTGCTTGTTTCGCAGCAATTTATATTTCACTATGCATTCAACCGGCATTAATGATTAATCTACATTTACATTTTCCTCACATCTCATGCAAAGAGCTAGAGGAAATTATGATAATTTTTTCAGGTCTTTTTTCATTAATACGGTATTTTAATGATTACGTCATGAAAAATAGAGACATGTTTCATCCATCTGTTATCTTTACGTCTGAAAAGTCTTAAGATTATCAAAAATATCATAAACAAGAAAATATGAAATCTAAATTTGAGGAAAAAAATTTTAAAAAACTTACGTAAAAAGCGGGGCCTGATCCACCTTGAATTGGATATTGTTGTGAGGTTGGGTATCTACCCGTAAGCATGAAGATTGTCAATAATTTTATGACATGCTAACAATAAATCAAGACAGAATGCAATCAATTAATTACACTAATGCTTCAATGAAAATACTTTGAGGCGAATCTACTTGATCAGTATTAATTATATAGTGCCTTTATTGCCTTCTCTTGGACGTTGTATTCAAATTTAGCGCATGCAAACTTTCCTCTCTCCACAATATAAGATCACCACTTGCACCAACTATAGCAGTGTGATAGCTCTTTAAAACTTTCAGCACCCACCCACCCCCCATCTCATTCGTCCTCCAGCTGATGCTAACCACATGACAGCGTGTATTAAGTGTTTTTGAAAAATATTAAAGTAGTCACTGAACTGAAGTTTTTAATGTGTGACCTTTTTCCCCCACCCAGAGAAACCCAGTTAATTCCAATATTGCGAATCGTTTCAATTTGATAACCCCCCCCCCCCAAAAAAAACCAACTACGTTTATTGAGTTTCTACAGAGCAGTTTAGAAGAAGACATATTAATGGACCAACAGATAGTTGGAATGCACCACAATATTTCCTATATCCAATTTTTGGGATGAACAAGTACGAAATAAAACCACCCCAGAACAAAACAAAACAAAGAAATAAAAAAATTGTTACCTTTAAGGTACAGGTATAAAACTATTTAATACAAATTATGATGACAAAAGGATATTCAGAAATTTTATGATGCGACAATGTTAAACCCATATCATAAATATTTTCGAATAATATCATGGAAGAAACACACACACACACACACACACACACAACACACACACTATTGTGTGCTTATATGAAACGCGCAAAACGGTCTGTGCAGTAGCTGTGGTAACAATCGTCGATTCAGTTGGAGACAAAATTCTTGACATTGGGCATGTGAAAGGAGAAAATATTCCCTGAAATAGCATATATGTTTAGTATAATAAAACTAAAAGTCAATCAAAGCAAGACGGTAGAATAGGTAAATTCATTCTTAATCCCGACATGAAATAATGCGCCATTCTCCGGTAATGTCCCTCCTCATTCCAAATTTACTTTTACTAAAAGGTTAGGGGGAGCTTCACAAGTGGCGCATTGTCGTTTTTTGGATTTTCAAGGTAAACTTCCATAGTTTTCTTTAAAAGATCGAACACAACCGTGCACCCCGTCAAACTCGTATCTGGGCGTCGCGCACATCTATATATTGGATACACGCTGTTCTGTGTATCTCCGAGCACAGCTTTGACATCCTTGAGAGTCCTAGGTGGGGGCATCTCTTCTGCACGTTTAGCGCGTGCGCTTGAAGATGGTAAAATAGGGTTTTGCTCCACGTCCTTCAGATTAAAATATTCGTTGAAGTGGTAATAATGACAAGGTTTGTCTGGATTTACTTGTTCAGCGATAGTTGTCAGTTTCAATGGACTCTCAAATTTGCCAGGTGCTACTTCCAATGACCACATCTCCTTGTGATTCAATGACGCTATGTTTGCATGAAATCCATCAGCAGCCCCGTAGCCTTCATTACGAGATATTCGGACCATTTCATCGACACTTGATGCAGACAAGAGTGCCCGTGTTATTAGACTTGCGGGCGGGCAGCCCACGCATGCTTTCATTGGTACAGTCGCATTTATTGCAAAAGCAAGACCATACTTGTTGAACCCGAATGCAAAGCCTGGCAATACCTCGGGGCAAGAAAGTGCTGTAAATTGTTCCTCCTCACATGTGACAGTTCCGGTTTGAGCTCCTGGGTCAATGATATGAGCGCTGATGATGTAAGAGTAGGGGTCTGCAAATGGTTCCCAGTCTTCATTGTGAGCCATGATTTTCACCTCAGGAGTGTTGACATAGACAGAGGAACAACCGCGGACGTGCTGCTCAGGATTGTGTTCTGCTTCCATTAAATCGAGAAAGTATGTTTCCTTCGCAATGTTCAGCAAGAAAAGGTGTTCAAATGGCATTCCACTTCCGTCTGACATTCCTCTAATTTCTGTAACATACTGGGGGAAGCTGCTTTCTGATGCCTTTAGATATTCAGCGAAGATTTCTCTCCCTTTGTGGGTATTATAAAATGGGAGGAGACGTGATGGAATTAGGGAGGAGTTAAAATATTTATGTATCCACTCCTTGAAAACTGTCCCAACATTGTGACCCACCTCATAATACGTCCCCCTGGTGAACAGCACGGGAAGTCTTTGTGCACTGTCCGTGTGTGCCATAACCTACTGTTTTAAAATCTTCTTTACGTTACTGAACGTACTTTCTTTGGTACTGCCTTTTTCAGCGAATCTCTGAAATAGCCAGAATGAAAACAATGATTACACAGCTTGCCTCTATGAAGCCTTTAGTAGTCTATAGTAGCAAGACATGAAACAATAAAAATATTTGTTTTTTGCATGAAGTGAAATCGCGCTTGATTTTTGTCCTATTGGATTTGCAGTGATTTTTGTATTCTGGATTACTTTGAAACTACTGTCCTTACAGACAGTCATACTTCCACGACTACATTCATTCTTTTGGGCAAGCTATGATTTGCAAATATATATCTGAATGACTAAAAAACGAATTGTTATATTGCATCCCTCCTCACCATTGCCAACCTTTATATTTATGATATATGATTATTACACCCCTGATATTATGCCATTTTCTTACTACAGGGATGGAGTTTCAAAGGTCTGTGGTTCAAGTCTCTCAAGCTCTAGTAAAGTGAGTATGACAGAAAGCTTGTCAGTAGCTTCACGTGGGTTGGTGGTTCATCTCAGGATTTTCCTTGGTTCTTCTTCCACCAAAGATACTGGCTGTCATGTATAGCCTATTTTGTGCTGAAAAATGGAGTTGAACCCACAAGAAATAAAACACGAAAATTACCCCTAGCTATACCACTTTTACACTATTATTTATTACAGGTACGATGGGAAGTTTTGACCGGTTCCTAAGACGACACAGGTAGAAACGCAGCTTGATCCATGGCCCAGAAATTTACCAATCAAGACAGGCCGTAAAATATTAATAGAAAGATCAGAAAAATAAAAGGAAAGGAAACAAACCCTAATCTTTGCTGTTGGGTCCTAACACAGCATCAAGTTTATTAAACACTTATTGGTTTAATAATACGTTGCACTTTGGGGGTACGGGAGGGTGAAGCACAGAGAAACATCGAGTGAGGAGATATCTCTTTAAAGCAAGATTATAAACGTAATTTAGAATATTTCGACTTTAACCAGAGACAGATGAAGACAAGCACAAGGAGGACGTAAGGAACGCAAGAAATGAAAAATCAAGAACTTACGCTACGCCCTCTTTCCAAGCAGGTGTCTTGCATCATTTTGTTTAGTAATTTACTGGCGTGTGAAGTACATAAATTCCTTAATAGAACGTATAATCAGCCAAAGATTTTCAGGAAAGCAGCTGTTTTCTGTTTGAAGTTTACGTAATTTCTCTAATCCACTAAATATTTTCTTGCTTCAGTGTTTTATGTTTATTCGCCCTCTCTAATAAATATCTTTCCGGTGTGTTTGAATCCCACTCAACGTTTTCCTGCCTATTACATAAATAGTGAAGCTAGTAATTTGTCGGCTTGTCAACAATTCCTATTTTTATCAGCAAGATCTTTCGTGTCATCACAGTGTCATTTAGCTATAGTGTAATTTTAATCATTCTTCTTTAGCTACAGTGTATAGATGACACCTTATACAACAAATAGTATACATACAGTAAAATTATCTACATTAAGTACTGACAATTTTATTTTGAGGTGCGATTTTTTTCCGAGCTCAGATAATTTGCTTATCTCTAGATAATTACCTTTTCTTCTTCAAATAATATAATGGATATTGCGTGGTGTTATTTTGCTATAAATCAAAGGAAATATTATAATAACTAGTGTTTGAGACAACATTAACCTATCACGTCTCCCAACTCACGGATCCCCGTCGAGTTCCCAATAATTTTTCCCAGCTTGGGATTTTTTACACACGTGTGAATACACGTGGAAGTTTCGCTTGTTACTCCCGCGTCAGGGTTAATGGGTTGGGGAACCGTGATGGGTAAATGCGGTCTTATGCACGCCCTTTATCATACTACCACTGAGACATATTAGTCTCCAGCGTTAGTTTTACTCGAGTTTTACTACCTGTGTATCCATTACCTGTTTTTGGTCACCATTATTTAGTATTTTTGCTCGGAGACGTCGGTGGTTTTCCATCTCGAACAGCACCGTCTCGAGCGTTCCCATGGTAAAAGTTTTATTTTGAGTAGTCACTGATTACAATTTACTAATTGGACTTAAACTGTTGTCTGCCGTAGCGAGAAAATTTGAATAGACACGTATTTGCCAGTGAAACCATAATAAAATTATTTTACCAGATCCACCTATAAGACCAGTTACTATCGATATGGTTCCGCTAACAAATCCGATTTTCGTGTCTATAATAGTGCATGCAACAAGATCTCGATTCCCTAAACACCCTAGCCAACAGCGGTCTCGACGGCAAGCCAACAAATAGCATCCATGACCGCACACAAAGCGTTTGCATTTTAAGTAAACTGGTTCTCTTGGAGATTTCATTTTGCAGTTGTTGTTCCGATTCTATCATGTTCTCACGTCGAGAGCTTTGAGGGTCCGTTACAGCTCCTCGATTAATAATGTGATCGCGTAGTATAAATTTTTCAACAAGATGACCTTGTTCATGTGCAACACGCACACACACTTCTAACCAAATTACCAGTTTTGATTGCTACAACTGTTATGCAATCATAAAAAATATCTTCCTGGGGAATATTTAAGTCTCTGGCAATTGTGCGTTCTGAGGGCCCGAAACGGTGTTCACATAGAACGATACCGATTACACCAATATAAACGATCGTTCTCGTCTTCGCACAAGAACTGTTTCACAAACAAGTGTGCCATTGTTGAATAATAGCCGAGATTTTTCTTTTCTGATTTTAGGCTATGTTGCTTTAACATAATTGACGTGAAATATAACAAGCTTGGATTTGTCGTTGAAAATCTACTTTATCTTTGCAAAAAGTGATTTATGGACATTTTCACGCATGATGGTATAGTCTGCAACCGGGTGTTTACGCGTGCTAATGCAATGATTCCAAGCTGGTGGTCCCAACTGATGATTTCTATTTTACCTTCGTGTTGATTAAATTTGAGCGTATATGAGGGTCTGGTAACGCCGATTTCACACATATATTCATTGACAAATGGAACAAAATCGACATCGATGTTGGCAAGAACAAGATGTCCACATACTGAGCCGTCCATCCGTTGTAAGTACAAACGATGTCGAGATGTTACTAAGTATGCAACCCAATGAGTTCTAGATCCTATTATCAAATCCAGGTTAAGGATACCAGTTTCCACGTGCAAAGGATCATTGATGCGAGTTCATTCCGCATAAATAAACATTTGGAATGCTTGAGTGACTGTAATATCTTGAGTTAATCAAGATAAGTTAACGACCAGCTACCGTGTCTGTCAACGGCGAGGCCACAACCGAAGACCACTTCTGCTAAAAAAAAACTTTGGCTCCGACGACTTGAGAATCGAAGACCGTTACCTTTTTTTATTCGTCTGTGGTTCGCTATGTGTCCACCAACCGCCGTTTTCAGAGTCATCCCGGATGCAGTTCAGAGAGCCCCCAACTCAGCTTTCACAAAAGCAAGAGCCCCATCCGCAAACAGCGCTGGTGAAAATCTCCACCTCTCTTTTGCACAGCCGCAAAAATGACCCTCATTCGACCACGGGAACACTCCAACAACAGAAGCTTCTCGGAGAGGATCACCGCAACGCATCGGTAATTGATACCAGGCGCATGTACACGTGCCTCAAAGTGTATGTCGACCACGGAATATTTCAACAGCTTAAGAAGTCCCAATGAAAAGTAATAAATAGGACACAAGATAGTGAAGTTACGCTGTTAAATCAGCGAAGGCGATACCACAGGCATCCACAAAATACATTTCGACAACGCAACTTTGCCATTATTAGCAGCGCCGGCACCACGCCAAGTCGCATCATTGGTGTTGTCCTATCGGTGTAACATGAATGTGTTTGACTCCAAAAATAAATATGCGAACTCTTCTGCAAAACCAAAATAAAGTTGTTTTTGACGATGCGCCTATCCACCTTTGAAATTTATGCTTTTGAACAGGGCGGTGTGAGTAGCAAGGTGCGGCTCAAAATAATTCTGATGAACAAGAACTGTATTCTACACGATCTGCACGCTCGGATATGTCCTTGACAAACATAGTTCGGCCCTCTGATTTCGCAAAAGAATCGTATCTGGCGGGTCCTAGAATCGTAGTGGCAACGTACTAGTGGTCCAAACATGCTTCGATTTCTTTTCAATCAATGAGATATCGTGCGCTATTGTACAACACCGTTGCTGACAAATACAATCCGGACATCGGCGGTATAATTGTTGCCGTTGACAGCCCTTGCAAGTTACTATCGATTTCTATGAAGGCCTCACACAGAAGTAAAAAACCTAGACGTGTTCTGCAATTGTAGTTCTATTCGTTGTTCTTGATTTGGCTCCCTAGGTGGGTACCAGTAATATTGAAAATCCCTGACGCTTCAAACTATCATATTAGGTGCGTCCATATCAAACGCTGGATCGGGTGCATCTTGGAATTTCGTCACGATGCAACTTTACACATTATCGGTTTCGTCTAATGCCTTTGTATAGATCTTTGCTATCCAAACCAACTTCCTACTGCCAGAACTGCAATAATCAAATCTGTATTGATTTGAGCGTTGTTGAGCGGCTTCATTGACGATCTTAATAACATGGGCTGGCACTCTTGCTGTCCAGGGAAGCGTAGCCGCTTTTGTTTGTCGAGTCAATAATTGCCGTGGATCTCGAAATGATTGGACCGCCTGAGATCCCAGAATATTTTTTTAACCGATCTACAGCAGCGCTTTTGATACTACAATGACTTGCATTGCAACTTATTTAGTGTTTAGTGCGCCATGCGAGGTCAGAGCCACGAGACCCTTTGGAGCTGCCGTGAACAATCTCCGGAAAACATCACCAAGACCATTTCCTTAGCATCTGGAGATTTTATCGAGGTGACAGAGCTGTGTGTGGGCTAGTGTACGCGTCTGAAAATGTTAGGTTTTTTTTCAGTCACTAATGTGGTCTTCCGTTGGATTTCATCCTTGATCGTTTAAGTTTCGTACGCGCCTGTGGGAAGCCTAACAACGTTCCAGGTTTCTTCTCGACCACCCTCTGCCGAAAACGGGAGTTATTTGCGAGGAGGCCCCCGAACGGCTGTGATCGGATATTCGGCTAGCTGTGATAAACGCGC
Organism: Megalonaias nervosa; assembly: GCA_016617855.1. Classification (NCBI taxonomy): domain Eukaryota; kingdom Metazoa; phylum Mollusca; class Bivalvia; order Unionida; family Unionidae; genus Megalonaias; species Megalonaias nervosa. The sequence continues at coordinate 41,720 of JAECUM010014987.1, read as the reverse complement.
AATGACGCTAGTGCAATCTGCAGTGCGCACGATTGCTCAGCGGCGATTAACGTCGGAAAAACACAAGAAATTCCGGTTTCGTTGAAGAGATTGTAACTACTGAGGTGACACTCAGGGTTGTATTTGGAACGACTTGCTGCATAGTAGCACTTAAAACCCGAAGAACGTGCAGCACCTCAGAATTTATCATCGGTGTTCTATATATATATATATATATATATATATATATATATATATATATATATATATATATATATATATATATATATCTGTGTGTGTGTTTAATGAATAGTGTATAAACGCAGGAAACGTTTCCAGGTGCATAATACAGTCGGTGAGTAACTGCTACATAATCGAAGTGGCCTCATTGATGACTTCTAGCGTGTTGTTACAGGTGCGAACTGTCCCCACGAGCGTTTCCAGACGATCCAAAAGTTCGTAGATCTTTTGCGGGTCACACACACGGGAACTGGTCCAACAAGACCTATTCCTTCAGGCAGTTCTTTTCTCGCGTTTGTTTTCAGGTTTTACTTTCTGAGATTTTTCCTATTTTGCTTGTTTGCCTTTGTTCCCGTTTTCTTCCCTTGAGAACAGCTTCTCGGCCTGAGGAAAGTTCCACGAGTGGAGGTTTTGATGAAGGCTTACATTTGAATATAGGTTAGGGCTTTGGTTCAGGTTCGTATGATAATCTGGGTTCGTATGATGACCTGATTTCTAGTTCGTATAATGGTTCATGTTCGTATGATGGCCCGGATTTGAGGTTCGTATGATGGTCTGGATTCCGGGTTTGGTCCAGTTTTAGGTGAACGTGCTTGCCGCTTGGAATTGGTACTATTTCTTTGTTCCATGACGTCTTCTAGAAAGACTGGCCACAGTTCCTGTATTTTTCAACGCTTTTGTTTAAAAACTCTTTAAGTATTTTTGCTAAAACATTACTGGCATTACCGCTGTATAGTCTCTAAATATCCATACTTTGTTCATCTCAGCATCATTTGTCTTCGATGGTAGTTTCAACAAAAGTTTATCCCACTTAGGGAGGGAGCCGTGAAGAGCGGAAAATATAGGATTTTCAAAACTCCACTGGCAACCTCTTCTTTAAATGAGGCGGCGTTCTCTGACTTATACTTGGTTGGTACTTGTGAAATATTTACAAGTGCATTTCTAACGTCTTTCTCAAGTACATGGGTACCTTTTACGACCACAACAACGCTCTCGCCGATTTCCTCGACACCTTTCTGGATTCTCGCAATCGCCTCTGGCATCCGTCCACTATTCTACATGGATGCTCCCGTGAATTCTTTCATATCTTGGATGTATTCCGCAGTGGTGCAAAGGTTTGTCGAAAGCCCGCAGTGAGGTCTTCCGTTAGGAATTACGGTTACTAAAGCATATCTTTGATACGTTCGTGGCCGGCTACGGCACTATGGATCAGATCCAGGTGTTCGCGGGCAGCTTTGCAGCGTCGGAAACATGTCACCGTCTTTGGGTGTTTGAGGCTTCGCCGACGCAGTCAAGTCGATAACGGAAAATCTCTTCCCTTTCATGATTCCATGTTAAATGTCAGTTGAAGTATAAGATATCATCATGCTTGCATGCTGTGTGCGATGGTGCATGAAAACTCGTACAGTAAATCCAACTCAGGTTCGTAATAACACAGCCGCAATAGCTGGAACTTGCGTCTGATGTCGATCAAAGAAATTTACGTTCATAAAACAAAAGCCGGCGGTAAAATCGCTGTTGCATTAACCAGCCTACCTAGGGTACCGTGCAATAAATAATCTGGTGAAAAGCATATTTGGCTCCCTCCTGGGTCCAGACACAATTATTGCCATCCTACACGTTGCCGACATGATCTATCGTAAAAAGATGTCAAGTGATATACGTACGCGTCAACGCACCGACGAGAATCTCATGGCAAATCTGATTACGCAGCTTGACTCCGATATCACATTTAAGATATGGCCGAGCATCATTGGCTACACGTAACACGAGCAAATGTGATTTTCAGAATTCATAATGACATGTTCTTTGCAAAGTTCACGTTTTCCAAGCTATACGCATTTGCATCAATTGGGTCCCAAATGTCAATATATGGTTTTACAACAATAGGAAAGAGCGCGAAGCAACAAGCTTTGTAAAATTCAACAAATGATTTATTTCCCTAGATTACAAAGTGAAAATGTTAAAAAAGAAAATACAGTATTGCGAATTAAATCTGAAATAATCCTAGAATTACAGAGATACGTCATAATGATTAAAGTTCTGAATAAACTTTAGTGGAAATCCAAGTTAAATATAACGGTGGAAGTGTTCATGTGTCTGTATTGGCCATGCAGTGGTAATGTGCATACAGTCTTTTGTTGGATTACAGCAATACAATCCAAGAATATATCCTTACTTGAAATTTCACTATAAATTCAAGTCTCTATTTCCATCAATGTTATTTTTGTATAGCATTTTGTATTTCCAGAGAAGAATCACTTGAATTATATAATTTGAATAAATAAATTTCCACCCCGAATGAATTTCCGGACACAATAATAATACAATTGATTCTGCTAAGATCTTACATCACAAATAAATAATTTCTAGAAAGCCAAGATTATATAGTCGTCTACTTGACCTCATGTCACAATTAGCATTTTCTAGAAAAAAAACCCAAATATAAACTATTGCCTAATGGAAAATAACCTTCTAGAAGGATCCAATTATTTACTAGATATACGTATAATAAAGAACATGGTAAACACAATGTCCTTGACGAAGCAAAAATAATAATCCTAATAGTTATCCCATACACATAGAGAATATTTTGCTATGTATCAGTTGTGTACAAGATTAAAAAAAACCCCAATGATTCATGTAAAGTAGAAAAATTTACTTGATTTTGAACAAGGTCAAGTCCAGCATACAATGTTACATTAATGTTACAGTTTCAATAGCATAAAATGAAATATTTCTTTTGTTTTAAATCTATCTATCTATCTATCTATCTATCTATCTATCTATCTATCTGTGATGTAAATATCAATTTGGAAATCAGGCTTTTGTTCATAAGCAAGCTTGTTCTTTTCCAGCATCATAACATTCGCTTGCAAGCCGCGATCTAATTTTCATCAAGTCTGTCTCAGTCCAAATGAGCTCAAACGATCCGTCACCAAGTATTACTCCAACACTAGTACCGCCAGATTTTGTGCGCATGTATCCAGGAATATCGAATATCTCCGAATTTTTGTATATCTCTGCTGTAGTTTGTGGTCAATTAGACATATAACTGTTTTCAGAGATTTTCTCTCACTGTCTCTGTTTCGTTTCAGCGGTGTTGTTTATCAGTTAGTATACTTAACAAAAGTTAGCAACGGATGCCAGTTTTATATTATATGACCTAGGCATTTATCTTATGGATTTACCCTAGGTGGTGATCTTCGTTGCTTTCATTGCCTTCGCTAGACCTTTCCATGATGTTTTCTCTGCCTTCGACGAATGCAACAGTATCTTCGCTGGGCGACTTACTCAATGTCGGCGACATGAATTTTTCTTGCACGACATCATTAAATGATTTTTCACGCATTTTGTCATATTCTTCGCCAAGGTTTCGTCATGCTTGTTCCAACACGATTCCTAACCCAGTTAATATTTCAAGGTGCTCCAGGTAGATGTTTTAGAAATTATGCATCTTTTGAACCCTTTTGACAAATCGATGTGACGCGTTCAAGCTATACAGCGACTTAATCTTTTCTGTCACACATTGGTCTGGTAATTTAATTGACGTATTAGATACAAACGCGATTTCTTTTCATTATTCTGTTGGCGTCAAACTCTGTTGCGTCTAACGGCATTGTATAATAGTCCACTGCAATTCTCTGAAGGTGAATAACTTATGTGTTGTTAACCTAATCTGTATTAGTGAGTAGTATCATAATAGGCGCCTATGGGATCAACGTAACTATTACTGCTCCGCAACTCACTGAACCCTGATGAGGGCTTGACAAGCGAAGATTTCACGCAGATGTACGCGTGTGTAACAAATCCCCAGTGGGTAAACTTTATGGGGGAAGTAGAAGGGGTTCATGGGTTGGGTTACGTGATAGTTGAGTGTGATCTCAGACGCCAATTATGATACTCTGTGCAAGATATTTTTCTAGCTATTTGAGAGCCAGAAATTTAAAAACATTCCCAGGTCTCTGCGCGGTATACCAGGGTACAGAACTGTTTATGGTACACAACTCTACTCTGCGACTGCCATAAAACATTTCCAAATTAGAACTGCTGCAGTTAAAAGTTATTCTTATAAAAATATTAATTCCTTATATTAATTTTCATATGAAATCCATCGATTAAATGGGATAATAGAGTAATAATATCAAATTATCTGATACTGTTATTTTGTCATGCGCAGAATGTGTGTTTTGGGTCGACACTGCTCTCATTAACACCTTTGTATCGATGCTCTGTGCTTACAAATCATAAGCACGTGGCTAGAGACGCTAAAGATGCAATACTGTAACACGTAACAATTATAACTGTTACGCTGTTGTTTTGTATTGCTTGTGTTCTGTAAAAGTTGAAGTTTTAGCAGGAATGTACTGAGACGATTGTTTCAATTTTCATAAAACATTATAAGACATATGGACCTATACTAGAAATGTGAGGAAATCATAGTTCCTGATGAATACTGAATGCGTTGAATGTTCCAATTTGAATGAACAAATTGTGTAATAAAATAATGTGTTGGGCTTTGCACAGAAACAAGAAATCCCACTCGCGTGGTTACATTAATTGTCTCCCCACACGGCGCCCAATCTAACTTGATGATTTGAGCATGAACAGAATTTGACAAATAAGCATAGGTTTAGCCCTAATTATTGCTCTGGCGCACTAGTTAAATTTGAAATGTTAAACGTTTTGGGTGTGGTCTTTGCCCACGCTCATGAAATAAAGTAATAATGATTGACTGATTAATTATAATGCCATAAATCCTACTAACTCCCTCCCCACCCCCACTGTAGCGTCCCCCATAATGCTACTTTAACCTTACTACTGGCGCAGAACTATCAACTACTGCATAAAAAACACATTCATAGCTTGCGAACATTCCTTACTACAGGACAGAAATGTACCCTTATAGATGAGGCGCATTTTTTATTATTGTTCCGAGGAATTACTACCAACGTAATTTTCTGACTCTTAGACATTGAGGTTATCCAGAACGTTTATATTCCTTATTACTGAACAACAAATACAATTAAAATTTTAATACCACCATAAATGGATCGATAAACTGCTATAATTGTGGTACTTTAAAATAACAAAGTAGAATTATATGAAATTCTTTGAACAAAATGAAGGATAGGACAAAAGTACATTCTCGTCGACTCTTTTCATAGAGGTGATATAGATACTAAATGAGTTCAATATAAAAGCTAAAGCTTCAGTATATATCGTTTATTTGTTTACATGTCTGGATGGGATTACAGTGTAGTCAAAGCTAGATGTGATAAAAATAAACATTCAAGATAACACAAATGTTGATTTTCCTATATCAAACGTTAGATAGGGTGTAATGTAATTTGCCCGGAAAGATGTTGATATCTAGACCGCATACAGTGATTACAACTTTGATGTAAGTAGCATCAATCCAGATAGAAATGTGATCAAACGTGTTTGAGTATCAAGATTGAGAACATTACGCATTTAATGTGCATAAATACACAATTCAATATTCATCTAAATTTACGGTATAGAAAATACTACAAGTTGTTGAAAATAAAAGTGTCAGTTGTGCATGGATGTTCTGTTGTCCTGTTGATCAATCCCAAGAAACAATGTCAAGTGTCAAGTTCAGTGTCCATGTTTTTATACTGTTTTAAACTGCTAAAAATAACTATCTGTTAGTTGCCGGCTCTCTGCCTACACCGTACGCCTGGGGCGCAACGGGACAAGCCTAGTTGCAAAATGGCAACGTCGCTGCACTCTTGATGTAAGTTTTGCGTGGAATAACCATCGGTTTGTTGTATCTCAAACACCAGTGGAGTCTGACACGATGGCATATGGTGATGAAATAAATAAGCAATCGTTTATTGTGATTCTCATATATATGGGAGGTGATACGGTTTACTGTTTGAAAATAGGCTGCGAACTTTTAACTAATAGTTGCTTTGGCTACACCTTTGGCCAAAAATACATGTAACGAATCCACTATCGCCAAGACAAGTAGAAATATCTTTTTCCACATTTAATGACACAATTTGCGAGCAATATTGAATAACCAACACATGGCGCTAAAATTATTCCACGCACTGATGCTGATGTTTTTGTTGTAGTTGCTGCTGTTGTTGTTTGTTTAACTGGCACAAACAATTGGCCACATTTTCCATGTTTGTTTTTTATGATGTCAGACAATAATTGATCTGGATAGATGTAGCTGAGGAATCGAAGTAGGTGCTGGAGTAGGAATAGTAGGCAGAGGTTGAGTTGGAGGAGTTGAAAGTGGAGTGGTTGACTGAGTCAGATAAATAGTACTGTTAACAAATTTGCAATTCACGGTGCAGTTCAATGATATTGCCAATGCATTGGCCGTGGCTATCGGAGTTATTTTTATACCCTATTCTTTAAATAATTATTTCAGTCTTTTCACACGATGGTAATTGTTTCCTATCCTGTAAACTGATATTTCCATTTATTTTTCTGAAACTACACTCTGTGGTAAAAAGTCTGATTAAACCTTTATTGTTCTAACCTTTTGCAACGGTTTCTGAACTGCAACCATTTTGCTTAGGTCCTTTTTCCTCATGTCAAGCTCTTCAATATGTTATTCTCAAAAATTTATCAGGTTCCTTGGATTCTATTTTTGATCTGACTTCATTCTGCATCGTTTATATAGGCCCTTATTTCTCGTTCCTCTTGAGCATTAAATATGTCTTTTCTTCATTTCCTGGAGCAAAACCCGTCTCTGTTTCCTGGAGTGTCCACCAAATGGTACATTTGTGTCCATGGTTTGCATCTTAACGATTTAGCACACGTATTGTTTGCTTAATGTTAAATGACGATTCACTAGGATATTCTCTTTCATCATGAACTGACTCCCCACTGGGTAGCTTCCATTTCCCATCACCCTCTCTCCAACCTAACAAGGTAAAACAAAATCACTCTCATTTTGTCAGATATGGTTATAACAGGCAGCACTTTTTTTAAAATCTCCCTTTATATGAACTTTGAACCAGTCTACCATCAATGTTTTTTTTAATACAATGTCAAACCTTCTGTTTTTAAGTCTTTGTATATTAATCCATATTGATGGTCCTTTATTTTAAGTCCAACATTAGTCCGTTACTTATGCTCGTCTGTCTGAGTCACACGCTTTCCAAACTACCACCTAATTTGGATACAGTTGCACTAAAACCACAAAACAGACTTTCATTATCATCGACATCTTTTTGTTTGGTATTTACCACATCATCATCTTCATACGCAGGATTTTGATATGCCTTCAATCTCCAACACCCCCAGCAGTGTTTTGTTTTATATATTTAAATGCTGGAAAAGTACACAAGTTCACAGTTGGCAAAAGAATGGGGATTGTCTGAAGGCAATAACAGATACATTTATCCGCGAATAGTATCTGGGAAGGTACCTGAAATGGAAGAGTTCAAACAGGAAATGAACATAAATCAGCAAATTAAACGTACACAGAGATAACCGGGAAATAGCTTAACTGAAAAAGTTTTCGAAAATATGGACTGTAAAGCAAAATATATCAAGGGAGAAAAGAAGTTGAAAAATGATGAAATGCCATTAGTACTGGTTGCTTTGTTGTTGATGCATTTATACTTTTAACCACATTAGATACAACCAATTGAATACTGGTATTTATTTGCTCAAAGATAATGTTAGCGATTTTAAGTTATTACAAGTTTTCTTGGTATTTGTTATTTTATCTTCAGACAGTTTTTGTCCAATGGAAACATTTTCTCCCTTCAGTACGATTAGACACGTTCGACGAGGCAATATGAATGACATGCACAGTAAAATGGTCATCTTCATTATCACCTGGCTTTGCGAAGTATAGCCACCTTTTGTCAGTATTGTCAAAGTTGTATCTGATCTGTTGTTGTCACATAATGCTTTCAAAATCCTACTCCATTTTATGCTAATTTATCTGAAATTTTCTTCATTGCGGTGTATTTGCGTCAAATATATTTTGCATTATGATTTTTTTTGTACCTGTTATAGTGCTCCTTGTCGTCTCCATTTTTTTGTCATATGCTCTATCACAATGTTTGCAATAACTCTGTTGCCAAAGTCGGAAATGTTTTTCATTTTGCCACACTTTGGACATGTTTTGGAATCCATCTTGTATTTACCACAACTAAATTTCTATACATTGCAACATTGTAAGGGAAAGAACAACATGAAGCAAGGTTGAAACAGTGCCCGACAAAATAACATCACAAAGGCCAAAAGTTCCACGTACAGTTTAACGTGGTAGGCAACATGTTAAGCATTCAAAAGCAAAGATTTAAAAAGCCAAACCACAATGTCTGAAGAAGTAACAAAGTACTGCAACAGTAAGTTAGATCACACTACATAACAGAAATCAAACAAACTTAAAATAACCATATTCTACGTGATATATTGATGTGCAGCTGCTAAATGAATCTTGTTGATTTGGACAAATCGTAAAGTTCCTTTTCAACACACAATGGTAAAAGATGTTTACAATAACAATGAGCAGTAATCAGTGTAAAACAACCATATAAAACATGTACTTCCGTACAATAGCGGATCAGCGGCACGCAGACATACAGCGTCAGCCTGGTCATATCCCAGCCCAATGTTAGAAATGCTTTATACAGTGGATTAACATGAACGCTTGATGAATAGTAACATCTCCGGCAAAACAAAATCGTTATCAGCACAACTTACCATGCAGTACGTAAATCAGTTCTTACAGTTGCCTATGTCATACTTTTAAAGAAGCTGTTTAAAATATCGATAGGTATACCATTAGAGTTGGATTTGGAACACGTGAAAACAGGTTTTATTTTTCATTAAACCTGTTCCAAATTGACTACCTGATATCGAACGGTCTGTTACCTGACAAAATTGCTTACACATCATGCAAGCAGACTAAATGCTGCCTACAGAATAAACTATTTATGTTTGTGGTTGGTCCACCATCAACAATGGACGTTGAAGAAGTTGTCAAGCGGGTCATTCAAGTTTCATTATGCTAGTTCACTATAGGCTACATGATAGGCAAAGGACTTTTACCTGACGAAATTGCTTCACAATAAATAGCATCTATAAAGGGAGATAAGTGAAACAGTAATAGAACACCTTTGGATAAGTTACTAGGATTTAAAAAGGATTTTGTCAAGGACTGTGAACATTGCAGAGGCATGAAAAAGAAATACAAAACGCAATACAAAAAAAATGATCAGTGTCAGGAGTGGCAACAATTTTAGCTGGTATAGGTATTGCAAAAGATGGATCAGCGATGAAGAATTGGATGTTATTGTTAACTAGTACAACTAGTGCAAAGACATAAAAGAAATTCAGTCATATAGAAAGAGGGAATGCATGGAAAAGAAATCTTATTAAAACGGTTGGCCCAAATCAAACGAGTTGTACTATTAGGTAACACGATTAACAGAGACTTAAACCTCAACAACAGGCATACAATCAATCTGGCAGATCCGGTAGATAATTTGGATGGGCAAATAATGTTTGTAAACATACAAGTTGATACTCAGGTATTAAAACCTTGGATGATAACAATTAGAAAGATATCAATACGTAAAGAACAGGTTGATACTAAGTTAACAGTAAGAGAGTAAAGCAATCTGATTGACAAGAAAATCAAAGCGATTTTGAAAGTTCATGACTTGCTGAAACGCAGATTAAATACTTTATTCACTACCGTAGAAGCCCTACAATTAGTAGGGGAAAAAGGTCAAGACTAGATCAAACACAGATTCAATACATTTTCTGCTACCGTATAAATCCTACAATCATTAGGGGTAAAACAGATAACATTAGGCAATATTTTGAATCAAGTGAGCAGAGCATGAATAACGGTTCTGAAAAGCGTTTAAGCCTAAAGTTACACCTCATACACAATATACAGTTTATGGGTTTAAATAAAATCCCTCACGTTTCGCTGAATAAGATTTATAATATTAGAACATTAAAATAAATTAAGTTTGGGTCAGGCCGATATACAATTTATAACCTACATTTTGAAGATCTATTTTTCCAGTAAAACTATTGTCTTACATTAAGTTAGAGGTGAAAAATGGAAACACCCACGTGGTCTTTACACATTAATGCTCCGAATGAACCCGTAGATTAATTTTAAAGCGTTATAAAACACGTGCATATTAGGTAGATGAGAACAATATTTTTGTTAAAATTGGAGTTGAAATAAAACAAACTGGAGCCTTACTACAAGGTAAAATTTAAACTGGCATCAGTTTCAAAATTTGTTGCTCATAAATAAAACACAATAAAAGCAACAGTAAAAATAATGATTGGGGCAAAAGCGCTCGCTCTAGCATTTGCTGGAAGCGACTCAAGCTATTCAAGTATTTGATGATAACAGATCTGTTGAAGATACGATGCTTGTATCTCTGTATAAGGCATGATATAATTCGAAAGTACCTGATAAAAACTTGGGACTTTAAAGAAAACAAGGCCATGACGCTAGACTACTTAAATGAGAGATTGAGAGATCAAGGCATGGCTAATGTGTACTTGAACAACCTCAACGATGCTTGTATCTCTGTATGTGTCAACTCGTCATGATGGCAGGCATTGTTTAAACGAACAGAGAAAACTTAAGGAAACAAAAGCAACATAAAATGAATGATTGTTTGCCAATATTTTGATGAACAAATCAAATACAAATACATTTTCATCGCACTTGTGATGGATACTATCATGTGTGATGGATACTATCATGTGTGTTGTTTTCGGGGTTGTGTAGCTATTTCACCACAATAAATAACCAATATATCGTATGCCAAAGGCACATCCATTACTGTGCCTTTTTAACATTAAAAATGTCAAGGTTGATAATACACAACTCCTAACAACCAGGAGAAAACACCTCATGGAGTTAAATACTTTAATCCAACAAATCAAAATATCACGCACACTCGCAGGAGCAATGAACAAATCAAACTTTAACAGTGAGGTGGAAAACAATTTGGGTAGAATGCCCGTGAAAGACATAACTGTTGCATACGGAAGCGATGATATTTTCGTTTAAATGACCTCAACATTGTGGACGGAAAATGTTTTGGTATCCAGTGGACAGTTATTGTTCAGCGTTTCAGATTCGGAAGGTATCCTTCCGAATCTGAAACGCTCAACGATAACTGTCCACTGTATTCATATGTACTTCCTTAGGATTTCAGATATAATATTACGCTCTACAAAACTGGCCGAAGTAATCGAAGGTGTCAACGAAAGAATGTGAACTTGAAAAGATTTGTTCACAACACGATACCATGATATCTAAATCAACTGCTCAAACAATTAATGAAGGGTGTAGAAAAAGGAATTACTTTCGACTATGTCTACGTTACGAGAGAAAGAATCACAGATATAACAGCTAATACATCTGTAGATAACATCACTCTTGACTCACCAAGGTTGAGCTGATGAAATGCGCATTCAGCCCAATTGCAGGTAAAGCTTTAGGTTAGAGAAGCCACTAATATTTGATGGGCAGCAAAAGCAGACAAATATTATTAATTGTTAGCAATAATTACACTGACAATCATTGCATCTACGTTGATTTGAGAAGTACTCACTAATAGATTACAGTGCAATGGACATACATTTGCTAATGTGCAATAAGATATTCTTTATCAAATCAACAAAAAAGCAGGTATAGTGACCCAAAACATGTACATTTATCTCATCGCTGATTAACAATTAAACAAGCAAATCAATTCGATTGATTTAGGCACAATGTATACATGTATCTGAATAAAACAACTACTTGATAATATGTGGAGCGACTAATTGTGGTATAAGTTTTTTTGCACTAAATGTGATAGAGACTGAATATAAGGACTTTTACGGTAAAGTTTTTAAAGTCTGTGAAACTTCGATCCAGCAGCTGGACAAATAGTTACGATTATCAGTTGATATGTCGTTTATTGGTTCATTAACCTGAAATCAATACATTCTTTATGATTGATTTCTGTGGGAATCACGATGACGCGACAAGAAATGCAACTCTTTTTAGCAAAGCTAGAATTCACTGGTAGACCTTTGAAATAAGGGTGTGGGTAATTATGCAAAAAGTAAAACTATGTGATTAAATATTTAAGGAAAAATACAAAAAAATGTTTGGTCGTCTTATACGGCATGGACAAAAGGCAATGGAAACGGTGTTTCAAGGTAATCGCTTGATTCCAGATGAATGAAATCAAAGATTTTAAAGACAGTAAAGGAAACAAAATTTTCATGAGACCAAAATTTCCATTTCAATTCACGGTGCCAGTGTGACAGTAAGGTATTTACAGTGTCAATTAAGCAACGCTTATCAGCATAAACAAGCAAAGCAACTATGTTCATTGTGATGTCATACATCTGACGATTGTATGACCTGCGTAAATGTATTACCTGGTAATTTTCCTTGTGATTGAATAAACAATCGTTGTACATCTCAAACTCTGCATTCTTTTTGAAAACGCAGTTTTTCATTCCTTTGCAAATTTTCTTTTCACTTTTGTTGTTCCTGTATCAGTGGAGGTTTTCTTAGCCCACATAACTGTCCAGTTAGAGTGCCTTAGAACGCATCCTTGAATAGACCGGGTCTCTTTTGATTCACCTGTGGCATGTTAAGCACGTCGTCTTTGGGTTGATCATTACTGTCATAGAATTTTTGATGTCATCTATCATGTCGCTCTAACAGTTGTATGTCTCCACATGAATGCATACCAAGCCTGTCATTCATTAGTAGACTCATCCTATCAACGTATTTGCTTCCAGCCTGGCAGAATTCATACATCAATATATGAATAGCTCAAACACTGTAAAACCCCTATCAATAAATTTGGTTAGCTTTATGTTTCTATTTCTGAGACTGACTGGTACCAAGTCATCAGCTGTTATTGTCCCCATGGCAAACGGTATGCCTTTTTGGCACTTCAAAAGGTTTCATTTGTACACGTAACTGTTGCACTTTTCCCAAGATTTTCCATTTGCTTCTAGAATATTGAGTTATTTTAAAGGTCACTGGCCACCTATATTGTACAAACGTGTGATATTATTATAATCATAAACATAATGCATTTGTTATGTATGCACACCATAAAAATGTTTAATTAGACTTAAAAATCCGCTTTTTTTAAAGAAAAAAATTATTCGGCAATCTCCGTAAACAATCGGTAGTTTCCGCGTGCAAGAAACGGATATGACGTACATTTATCCCATCTATTCAACCTAGCCATTCAAATGTTTAATTTCTCCACGTAAATGTCTATGTGATATATCTTACGATCGTTCTTTTGTACAGCAAATATGGTACAGTGTGTTGCATATGGATGTAACCAAAAGAGTGATGATGGGAAAAGGGGTCCTTTCTTTTTCCGAAAGACCCTGTTTACCGGGAAAAAGTGGATTCAAGCTGTGGGATCGAATAGGGTGTGGGATGGGAAAGTTGTACAGTATCATTTATGCCGGATTATAGTCAATTTTGCCCAAAGACAATTCGGCCCAACTCGAAATACAATTCGGCCCAAATTAACAATAGTTTGAACAAGTTCTTTTTCTTCAAATAATAAGTAGATACTATGTAAGATAGGTTTTAGGAAAAGAAACTAAACTTAAACAAACCATCTTGATATTCTTTCAAAGAAAATTATCATAGTTCGTAACGTACATATATATATATATATATATATATATATATATATATATATATATATATATATATATATATATATATATCTTGCTCGTTCTAATTAAAATATTTATATACATTTTTTATGCTAAAAATATATACATCTGCACAACGACATTCTCAATTTAAGTCTTCCGGTCAAATTATCAATGATTTATAAAACAATAATACTTAACAGATAATATTCTACAGAGTACGTATACATTTCTTTTCAGGGTAGTTTGCACGAGATATTATAACAAATATAGTTAATTTTAGGCTTCAGGTTGTAACACTGTAATACACACTCGATTATACATCAGAGAGAGAGAGAGAGAGAGAGAGAGAGAGAGAGAGAGAATAATGTTGAGCATTTTGTCAGTGTTTAATTGCTGCAATATGAAGCTCTTACCAGTTAATTTTATTGTTTGTTTTTATTTTTCAAGCTGTCTTAGTGTATGCGCGCGTAAATTAAAAGCCGGTTATTACTAGGCAATATCGTCAATCATATTTGCTCCATTATTCCATACAAATAAGAAAGGAAATAATTTTGTGTTGAATTTGTTACCCCCCCCCCCTTTGCACGGTAAAAAAAATTTGATAAACATACATGTGTTTGAAAATAAAATGATAGAAACTAACCTTGTGGTTTTATCATTTATTCCTTCTTTTTTCATCATGCGAAATTTATTAAAGAAAGAAATGTATCTACGAACTCGGTATATGTAGCGGATGCCGGCTTGCGTATGCATCCTTACTGTAGTGTGTATCGCTTAAGTCAAATAACAAAATCGCAAAAGAGTCGAAAATATCACCCGATTGCTTGAAGGAACCTGCCATTCACGCGTGATAAGTTACAAGGTGCAAACTGACCAAGATTGTATTTTATCCAGGTTAACTATAGGACGGTATCGCGCAAATAGCAATCATTATTTTAAAATACATTCACTGTGAGTGCAAATGATAATGTTTTCGCTAGCATGGGTTACAAAAGTATTATTAAAGCAAGATAATGTTTTGTATACTATTTGCCCTGCAAACATCAATTATGATTACATATGGCAAACAAATAGAAGCCCGGGTGATGAATAAACAAAACTGGCAGCGATCAATAAACTCCTTGCTTAAACTTACCGACAGGATATCAAATACAAAGGTCATTTTATTACAAAGCAATCCAACCCGGGAAACTGACTTTGGTATCTTTTAAGTGCGCCGATTTTTTCTTATGAAGTCGGCCGATATAAGGAAGCCAATTTTGGTGTCTTTAGTTTCTTTTAAGTGTGCCGATTTCTTTCTTTTTTTTTATAAAGTCAACCTACATAGGGAAGTATTAACGGGATTTTCAAAAGAAATTGAGACAGTGGAACAGTTTTGAAAGCGACACAATCTAGTGGGTCGTGCACACATATAGACATACGGCTGAACAGTAAATTAGTTTTCAGTAGTTTCATCAAAATGTTCCCTATCCATTATTTATGGTGTTTTATTTTTCGACAACAAGAAGCATGTACTTCGTCATGTGGGGATAAATGTACGTCATTTCCGGTTGGCTTCCTCTATAGGTGGGAAATCGTAACTAAGGGGAAGTAACAGCGTTGTATACTTCTATTTCGAGTAATTAAATTATTATTTCTTCTTTTACAATTGATAATTTTTTTTTTCTTTTTGTGCGAGTATAACTACTTTTAATCATGTAATGCAAATCTGATGTAAAAAGAGAAATGTTGGAGTATGGCCGGTGACCTTTAAGAAGTCTTTCCTGAACTCATTGGTAGCTTCTGCGTGTCCAAAGTGTATTGAGCTCTGTGCATGTCTTCGGCCAAAAGTGCAGATCAAAGAAGACCTTTCTGTGGGGTTTTTCACTTTCAAACCCAACAGCAGATAAAGCTTTAGGTTTCTGTAATTTATCACATGGCTCCCTTCATGTTTAGTAATGTACACAATAGTTTCGGTATATTTGGTCTTGTAACATTGTAATGATTTCACACTTTCTTTTACAAGGGAGATGATGTTGGTCTGGAATTTTCTTTGAAGCAAGGTGGTAGTCCTTGCAATGTAGATGCATTGGTATCTGCAAATCCACCTCTAATATTCAACCCATGTCATTAAAATTAAAGATCCAACTTTAAATCCACCCTCACTCATTAACATCAGGGTGTTTAAAAAATGTTTGTAGCCACATCATTTGTTCCTAAATAGTCCATCTGAATTGTGCAACCTGCAAGCACTGGCTCATTGCTCAGTCATCTAAATGTTTGATTTATAGGTACATCATAAATGCCATTGACTGAATTCTGTCCTCAGTTTTGCTACTCTCCGCAACATGGACGTTCATAATCAGAAATGTGCTATGTGACTTGGGCACATCACATTATATCTCCCCTTCATCAACAACATAATATGCCTTTTTTGCATTGGCGTATCTGTGTTGGATCTTGTCAACACCACCTCATGTCAGGATCTGTCAAGTTCAAGTTCCATACCTGATATCTTTAAGCTGGCATTATGAGCTAAACCGGACTAACTGTAATAATGCTTTCTGGCAAGTTTTGGTTTTCGCTGCATTTATTGACTCCTTGAAAATTTAACATACCATCAAAGTATCACTTTAATTAACATTCATAAAGGATACATAGCATCTTCAATTTGAAATTTAAAATCGCATCATGAACATACTGACAAAGCGCATCTTATAGGTTACAGTCTCTCAGACTTTAACAAAACCTTTCTTTACGAAGTATAGATGTTTCGGTAAATCGATCAAAGTTATTCGTATCTTCATATGGAAATACATCCTTTCTCAAATATGTAGATTGCATGTCTCTAAAATGTGCCATATTCTACACGAATCTGTCATCAAACTTCGATTCAGATGATCTAGAGATTGGTCCATCTACAAATCGAATAGTTATTTTACCTATTGTTTCCTTGCCATCCGTCATAAAACTATCTACAATGAAATCCTTGCTGAATGAAATGGATTTTTCATCGTTGTGGGTATTCGTTTAGTATTATCATTAGGGTCATGCATTATATTTCTTTTTACAGTTGCCTTGATGAACAGATGACTATCATAACCTTCAGGTTATGAACGAAGAGTGGGATGTCTAAAATTCAAATTAAAGTCTATGTGGACAGGACCTCTGAACTTGCCTGTTAAGCTATCGTGGTCAAGGGCTTTGACAGAGATGGTGCCCCACTCATCTCCAGTGGTAAATGTTTTTGTCTCCGATAGAAGTCCTGTACCTATCGAGTTTGTTTAGGCAGTAACTGATAGTTTTGCGACATTAGTAAGGTTCTAGTGGCGTGATAGATGGTTGCACTAAAGGGGGATCATGAGAGTTATGGAATTTGAATTCCTGAGTAAGTCATTTTTTTATTTTTTATTTTGTTGTGCGTGAGAACGTCACATATCCCATAATTGGTATTATTTTAAGTTGAACTATTACACCTGAAGTCTCATTAGCCTCCTATTACCTTAATACATACAATTTAACCTCCATCAATGAAGCTGAAATATGGGTTACAATGACAAACTTTCGTGAGGAAGATGAAGATCTCATCAATATGCATCTCCTAAGTATCATTATTCCAGGCATAACAATACGTATATAGGTTTCATAATTGTGATAAAAACTCATAACACAACCAAGAATATCGAAATGATTTACACGTTTGTATAACATTAGCCCCCTTAGCTTTCTCCCAATGAGATAGGTGCTATGAAACCCAACCTGTTGCGCAAGATCTTCGAAATAGAACTGCAGAGACCCAGCAAGGATGTGCATACGTGCGAAGATGTGCGTATATACGAGGCTGTGCATATGTACCAGGCTGTGCGTATATGCCAGGTTGCCCATATGTGCCAGGCTGTGCATGTATTCCAGGCTGTGCATATATATATATATATATATATATATATATATATATATATATATATATATATACATCTTTCTGTTTGTTACTAAAATTCCTCCTAACAATCTGCGAGAGATATGCCATTCTTAGCTCTTGTTAAAGGTCAAATGCGACAAATATTAAATTACCAAGATATTTTCAAATATGTTCTGACCAGATTTCGTTTATAGTAGTAGGGTAAATGGGAGGTTTATACAAGATCACCGGTTCTAGTTCCCATGCCTGTAAACCCTCTAGTTTCCTATGTCCTTTTCCCTACTGAGGAATTTTTGCGCATGTTTGTATCGGGGACTGTAACCAGGGTATGAGGCGTTAGCTCTCAAAGATAGGAAGGATGAAGGTTTCCACCCCGCGAGACGCTTTCATGTCCAGTCCTGACAGCCTTAGTGAGGATGAAAACTTCAGATTAGCTCTATGCTGTTTGTCTATGTGATTGAACAGTTAAAACATCGTCAAATATGACGTCAAGATATTTTCTCTTGTGCGAGGCATACCCAGAAGTCAATTGAAAACATGTACGAGGCGACAACAGTAATAATTATGACGCCAATATCAAGGTTGGATTCATCAAAAAACGGTATCATCACGTTGTTTAGAAGCTCATGATATTTCATCGGCGGAGAATGTTTGGACACCGTCGACGTTGCTATGATAATTCTCAGACTCGTACAAGTACGAATATGGGAAATCCGCTGACCCAAAAATGTTTTTAACAAGGACGAAATCGATCATGCAGAGAATATCCAACAAGCCATTTATCAACTTGCGCAGGATGCTTTCGCTGATTCACAACCAGCTGGTATGCCTGCTAGACCTGGTGTTGGAGCCACCCTTGCACCGAGTCCAAAACTGAATGTCAACAGTGCATTCTGTTACGCGTAGACGAAAATTTCGGGAAACGAATTGTTCTTTTAGTGTGAGATTCCACTCAGTCATATATTCGGGTTTGCAAAGATATTTATAAGGCTATCTTCGGAGCCAAACACAGTCATGTTAACCCGAAACGGCAACAATAACGATGCAATTTGGCATAGTACTGGTGTTGCTGATGTCAAGAACTTGTCTTGTGTTGTCAAAAATTGGCATTGCGTATGCCAGCAATAACCCCATCATTAGCTACAGAAACGCGTTTGCTATCATAAAGGAATCCAGAGGTACGTCAATGTTATTGTTTCTCGATACAAAACGCCGTTCAACAGTTGTCAAGACAAATAAGTACCCAACAAGGTACCACCTGTTTGTGGTGTTTTAAACCCAACAAGTTACCACCTGTTTGTGGTGTTTTAAACCCGTAGCGTAATGATATTTGACAAGTTTGGACTCAGTGAATATTGTCTGCGGATAGACAGTCATCAGGAACCGTCCGAAGAAAATTTGCTCGATTGGGAAACCAATCACGTCGCACGTGTAAATCACAAGCAGTGGTCGTACATGAACGGAGCTACAAACGTTGACACGGGTCTGCAGATATTCCATAAAAACTTCGCTACATTGTGATCGATTTATTAATTTTCTCTTGAGCATCTAGACCAGTCGATATGCACCGTAATGCACGTGTGTCAATTACAGATGAACAGCTTAATCTCTCCTTTAAGATTCTCCTTTTGGAGGTCACAGGTGCCCGAAATAGGGTCATTAACGAGCCTGTAGAGAATTCGGAGACTCTTCCACGAACTCGTAGTTGTTATAATTGAACCTCTAATGTTTAAAATAAAATGTCACATTTGCGTAAACTTGTTACACTGATCCGAGGTCAACTAGAAAAGCTCTCAACAGTGATGAGAAAACAAAAACAAGGAATTAATTTGAATCTTTACGCGGACGAGATATCCGGAAACACCACACTAATGTTGACATGGAAAAAGTCAACATCGCAAGCTGCAAAACGTCAACATCGCGGAATAAGTTAAGTTGTTAGTGGCCGGTATCGTCGTGATGAAACACGACGGCTGAATATTACCATTTCTCACGGTCATTCCAGCACCATTTTTACGGCTGTAGCTCCTGCGGTTGCAATTTCAGCTGCATTATGGGCCGTTGGAACCTTATCCGGGATGGCCCTGACGCATAACTTCTGGCGCAGCCTTTCACGGACACATTAAAAAGAAAAAGGTGACATCCTTGGTAAATTTTTTCATCTATTTGTCTATTGTATCTATTTATCATGATCGTTAAATTTCTTTGTGAGACGTTTGCGTGTTGACGCGCACGATATTTTCCCCAAAGTGGCGATGTCGAGCCTCAGTCCACCAGATATGTCAATCGTAAAGAAGCAATACGGGTGCTGGGTGACCTCCACGAACATATATCGGAACTCATCCCATGAACATTGGTTACACAGTAAGTTCAATTCATGTTTGCGAGGCCATGCGCGTCCAACATGACGAAATATAACCAACATGTACATTTCGGATCACATACTTTCATCGGATCTCCTTGGTATATCGGTGGACGCAAACACCGGTCTAAAAAGCCTTGGGGGTGATATAGCTACCGTATCATCAAATCTAAATGAGACACCGTAAAAAAATATACTGCCGAAAAGCATATTACTGGATACAATTTAGATATACAACTAGACTCCAACAATCGACCAGCGCCTGGAGAAGAACCTGCAAACCGTGTGAATGCTGC
This sequence comes from Megalonaias nervosa, assembly GCA_016617855.1. Classification (NCBI taxonomy): domain Eukaryota; kingdom Metazoa; phylum Mollusca; class Bivalvia; order Unionida; family Unionidae; genus Megalonaias; species Megalonaias nervosa. The sequence continues at coordinate 21,265 of JAECUM010014987.1, read as the reverse complement.
ATGTTACCGCCATGACCTGTCGTATAAAGCATCAAGTGATACCCGTGCGCGTCAAAGTGCCGGTGTGGACCTCATTCAAAACTTGAATGAGATCGTGGGGCCCGTGTCGGAGAAAGAAATGACAGGTGGATCATCAAAGGAGATGTGAAGGCTAAATTCCTCGTTAGAGGAGAATATAGTCTAATTATTGGCGGTAAAGCCGCAATATAATAAACATGAATCAGAAACAGACCGCGAGATATAGTACAGTCCCCACAGTTATTAGCAGCTTTGAAGCAGCCGTTGAAAAGTTAGCGAACGCAGCAAAAGTGAGCCTATACAGCTGTTCGAGTATGCTTAGCCAAACAAGCATTATGACAGATTTACTTACCTGCGTAAAGAAATATTTCAGGTTGTCGGTTTCATGTGAGAACCCACAAAGAAGTTCATCAGGCTAATCTTTTATTTTCAGCATGATCAGTTACGTGCTCGCGGACACAGTCGTAGACACACATACAAGCACGCATTAACCGTCGTAGATGTCGCTAGAAGGTACAAGGAAGCCGAGCCGTTTGACGTCCATAGATTCAGCAAGTGTCGCAAATGCATTGAAACATACATATGCACGTTCACCGCTAACATGGCCATGGCTTCTGCAAGTGGACCGGACAAAGAACTTCTCGGGGCCTTTGCTGCATTGTTTGCGAAAGGTAAGTTATTGGTTTGTTTGGAATATGTTAATATAAATTGTGACCAGACTATTTTGAAACGATTTAACCGTATACATTTGCGGAAAGATTATTCGAACATCATTACTCACCGGAACTGTTGATGAATCGCAAAGAGTGATCTCGTGTGTGGGCGACACCGCTACACACGGTCATAGCAGCATTGAAAAAGGAAAACTTACGCACAATTGGGTTTAAACCAGTTGACGCGATTCGGCAGAAAACTCTAACCACCAACAGTAAAGCGGTTTTACAACTATACGTGTTAGGCACACTCGGAAACAATTTCATTCTGTATCTCAGTGCACTGGGAAGTTAGAAGGCGAACAACGTAGTGCTACTTATTCAATTAAGGTCCATCAATATATTTACGATTTATGACCGGACTGACATTTTGGGACAACCAACACCATTCCAAACCATAGATGTACTTCATCCACGGGAGGCAAAGCGTCCAAGTATAGTATTTGTTGGTGAAGAATTACAAGTAATTCCCGCTGATAAATAATTACCTCCAAGATTTATTTTGGAATCTGCGCGTGTCCGTACACGTAAGGAGTTATTCCAACAAGGCAAATCCATCGCTTGGTATTCAGCAGAGACAAACTTACTTTAGTGCAACAATGCATATCATACATTGTTTCTCTTACTAGCTGTAATTGGTCGCGTGTATAATTTTAATTCAGGAATTTTGATTATTCGATGGCCATATACAACATTATCTATAGTAATAGTACGTGCGACACGACGACGGTTTTGTTCATCAGCTACCGTACGGGAAATTCGGCCCGCTTGGCCTGTGGATAACTATAGGTTACTGCGTTTTATGGGAAAATATAAACGAGTTTAGCATGACCTTGAGAAGTGAAGTATTTTGCAGAAGAAACTAGTTCATATTTTCCAATACAAATGCAGTAACCTGTTTGTAAAAGACAATACAAGAAACAATGTAATTGAATTTATGCTTTATTCCAAAATAAATTAACAACCGTAGATTCATCAATACACAATAACATTATTCATGGGCACATAGCTCCGCCCAGCGACCTTTTAACTAAGTCGCACGCGCACCTCAGTTTCAAAAGCAACTGTTATATTGGTCTACTTAAAATTGAAATTTAGAGTCATATTGTGAACGAATGTGCATGGATTTTGTTTCTATCTTAATCCAATTTTCTTAATCCAACTCAATTCTGCTTTTCTGATTATCAGGTGCTGGATTATTGGGTCAATTCAGTGAAATAAGTGAATGGATTTCAGCTGGAAATGTAGGTTACTCGAAATTCTGGTACAGTTTCTGTATGTATCAGGTTTCGCACAACATGTCGGTCGGATCTGAATAACTAAGAAAGTACAATTTGAGCAAATTCAAGATGCATAAATGTAAGTATATTTATTACCATTCTTATTATCAGCTAAAGAAAACATGCTTATGACAGGTTGGAGGGACCCCAGGTATGACCTGTATCATACAGTGTGTCATTTATCGCTGGCCTAACATTGTATCCAAATAGTTACACGGGGAAAACGAAAAGTAGCTATTGTGTGATACTCCTTTTACCCAGTGGAAATAATTTTTCGTCGTCGTGGATTATTGGCTCTGATGCTCTTAGTTTCCTACCAAAACCTTCAGTTGCATTTTTCTTCTCGAATCTAGTATTTTGACAGACTTATAAAATGGTACGTCTCTGATCGATAGTTGATAGGCCTGGCCTCAATATACTTTTCTATGCCATATTTTTAGGCCCTAGAGAGCACTCGTCATAGTCCTAATCATTCTATTTGCGAAAAGATATGAATGTTCTACTAAATAGCTGTTTCAATGATCAGAAAGGTATTTTCAATTACTGCGACTCTCACGTTTATTTTGACATTGCGAATATAACGTTCATTCTTCTGCTTCTTTGAAAGTTTCGTTTCTGACTCAGTGATCTCGTCCACATTGTTAACTTTATCATCTATAATTTCAAACGAACGAAACAGCAGCTTTAGTTCATTCACAAATCAATTTAGTGAACCAAAACTTAAAGCGTCTACTACACGAGTGTACATCGCTTGTTTACAAATTAGTTCCTAATACACTATACTATTTTTAGGAACACGTGTCGTGCACGTGTGTGCAATATGAAGGTGTTCAGTATTGTAACATGCTGCACAATTCTGACAATGTAAAGTTAACGGAGACAAAAATGAGCATATAATAAATCTTGATTTGCAGTTGTGCTACTGCTGCACGAAGCTGTCCCACAGTGTGACGCGATTCATATGAAAGACATAATAACGCAAGCAAGTCAGCTTTTCTTGCGTCTATCGGTGTTTGTAATCAACGTCCTATAGCGATTTACTTCAGTTGATTTACAGGTTTCGCTGCAACCGGGATAAGTTGCAACGTAAGTATGTCGGCTTTTCTCGTACGCTAAGAATCCTTATTCCATGCAATCGTGCGGATTGCTTAAGTCGATTCCCAGTTGGCATGCATGTATGTAGCGGAAAATAATTGTATCATTTCTTATTAAGTCAATAATAGTTTTAGTATTTTTACTTTAGCAGGATCAGAAACCGCAATTGCTTTAATCCCTATTGAAGTCATTCTTTCATTGACCTCGGAATCTTCTTCACCGGCCTTGACGTTGTCGGTTTCTCCACAACGATAGGTTCCATATTTGTGTCGGCGAATCTTTGTCGACTGCGCGTGATACTACTTGCGAACAGATCCACATTCAAGATGTTGCTAAACACCAAACCAACAAGTAATGAAAGCAAATGGAATTTACAGTATTCATAATAACAGATTTTGCCGCAGAGTTCATGTTTTCCAAGACAGACACCTTTGTATATATATATATATATATATATATATATATATATATATATATATATATATATATATATATATATATATATATATATATATATATATATATATATATATATATGTATATATTTGTGTGGGGGTGGGGTTTGTGGGTGGAGCTGAAGTTTGGTTATTAAATTCCTGATGCATCATTTTATCTGCATCATCCTTGTCTTATTTCCTACTTTATATACCTTGGTATATATTCAAACAATTCATAATCCATAGATTAGTATCCGGTTTTATAGCTACAAACTGTACCATAGCCTTTTCCACCCCAAATGGTGATTTCTAATCTTATATCAGGCACTGCTTAAGAAACAGGCTTATCTTTCCAATCATAACCAAATATATAACTTGTCAGATAAAATAAAATTTCCTCGAAACTTGAATCAACAAACATTACTCTTAACCTGTCATAAAATTTTACACTCAGTACATAACCATTCTGTCTACGTTTGTGCTATGGTATTAAACTAAGTAACAGTAAGAAGCGCAACCAACAAGTTTTATAGAACTCAACAAAGAATTTAATTGTCTACGTTTCAAAGTGAAAATTTAAGAGGAAATTAAAGTATTGTGAATTACATTCCAAATAATCCTGACTTTTCTTACACAGGTCCAAAAGTTGGGAATATTTCGAATGAATCTAAATATTGAATGTACAGATATACCAGTAGCCTTGAATATGCTGATGTACCAATAATCTCGATATCTTACAATGATATAATCCAGAATGTCTTTGAAATGATTTCACAATAACCCCAAACTGGTGTTTAGCCAATAAGTCAATGAGCACATTGTAATTCCAATCAGTAATTTAAATAAGCGATTCATCTCAAATTATATCTGAACACAAGAGTAAATGATTCCACAGACTGAACTTAAAACAGGAACGAATAATTGTTTAGTTCATCCTATATATACTAATTTCATTTGATCTATGGCACAAAAGAATGCCCAGGATGTGGATCATTTTAAATGGGAAATTCCATGAAACTGTAAACACGTTATTCAAACTTCGTAATTAAGGTTAAGCCTTGAACTCAAATCGAAGGAAATATGTTTAAAAAAACTGACAAAAGTCAGGTTGGCCAAAACTGTACCCTCAATCATAGGCAAAAGTCAAGCAAACCTTATACGTTAAATATACATAACAATTGTGTCCAATTAGCTCAATACTCTTGTTCCACTTATCTATATACTCCATACTTTCTATTTGTGCATGTCTGAATATTTTTTTGTAAATTTACCATATAAGCACGTACGGCCAGCTATCTTATTTCTGTGTCTTTGTAGTTTCTTTTCGTAGTTCTTCTCAAGGTCTGTTAGTGTTTATACCATTGTTGTATTATTGTTAAAAGTTTCTACTGATTTGCTCATGCTGCTTTGGCTGTCTGTGGTGATGTATTCACTGATTTCACTATGTTCTACTGATGTCTCGGTTAATATCAGCGACTTAAACTTTTCTTGCACAATATCTATGACTGTTCGCGCTTCTTGTTATATGCTTCACAGAGTTTACGTAGTTTTCTATTCCAAGACAATCACTAACTCGATTAATTTATCAAGACGCTCCGAATATTATTTGAAAAACTCATATATCTTTTAGTCTATGTGACAAATCTGTGACGCATTTAGGAGGAATAATGAATTCATAATTTCGGTGACGGTACAAGCACATCTTTTTAAAACGATACCCGAATTAGCCATGTTCATAACTCCTTTCAAAATAATACATTCATCAATCGGTGACGTTATATATATATATATATATATATATATATATATATATATATATATATATATATATATATATATCAGTAATTCTCTAATATATTCTCACACGACATGAAACATTGTATTATATACACATTTTTATATCCGTTAACTTCACATTGTCAGAGTGGTGCAATATTTTTCCATACTGCAAGTTTAATATTGCACGACACGTATGTATAAATATAGTGTATTAGGAATGTTGATTGTAAATAATGTAAACTCATGTAGCAGATGCTTTTTTTTGTTTCGTAGATTTGTGGTGAACTAAACCATCTTTTTCAAACATTTGGAAGTAGAAATGATAGAGCTAACGATGTGGATGATTTCACCGAGTCACAAAAGAAACTTTCAACCAGGCACAGAAATGAATGTGGTATTTGTAATGTCAAAAAACAAACATGAGACACGCAGTATTGAAAATACAATTCTGATCGTTTAAATATTTATTTGGGAGAAATGTTCATAAACAGAATTGCAAATAGAATGATTCAGACCAGGACAAGTGCTCTCTGGGCTCTATACAAATAGCATAGAAAAGCATAATGAGGCCATGAGCTATCAATTATCTATCAGATGCGTACCATTTTTCAAGTCAGTCAAAACACAAAATTCGAGAAAAAATGCAACTGAAGGTTTTGGTAGAAAACTAAGAGCCTGAGATCCAATAAGCCAAGACGACGAAGACGTCTTATTTTCGATGGCTAAATGGACTGTAACACAGTAGCTACTTTGCAATCTTCCCCGTTTAACTTTTTTGGTACAACGTTTTGGATTTAGGACTATAGTAGGCTAGCGATAGAAGCCATACACGCCATGTACCTAGCCGGCTGTCCCTTCAACAAAGAGAACGCAAATTACAGGGCATAAACACATGCTTTCCTTAGCTGGCAATAAGAATTTCAATAAATATACTTACATTTTTTAAGTCTGAATTTTCTCAAAAATACTTTCTTAGTTCTGCAAATTCGAATTATATGATCACGCCATGGATTCCCAAACTTTATACACACCACAAAATTGTAGTGTAATCTGGACACATTTCCAACAGAAATCACATTCTACTTGCTGCACTCAAAATGGAATGATATTCCATAGCGTCTTTTTGATAATTTTAATTAAAGGAATTAATATTTTTCCCCACATTATGATTCAAACAATTAATGACAATTCAGAAATAGAGGTGAAATTTTTTTCAGGGCGGGTCTGTCCACTGCTCAAATCACATGTACACTGTGCGGAATTGACTCAGCTAATAAATCAAGCCTATCACAAGCAGAAAAGCAGAAATAAGTTGTATCGACATAATCACAAACTCCATCCATTCCAGACCAACTGTGAAAGTTGTTTCAATGCTCATTCGTTCACAATTTGACTCCGAATATCATTTTAAAGTAGACCAAAAACGATTTTTAAATGTCAAGCGCGAGACGAAGTTCAAAGGTCACTGGGCGGTGCTATGTGCGCATTAATATTGTTGCTGTGCATTGATGAATTTTCGGTTGTGTATTTACTTTGCAATACATCATAAATTCAGTTACTTTGTTTATTGCTGTGTATTATTTTATTAGTAAGCAATAGGTACGAGAACAGAATGAGTACATAATAAAAAGGTTACTGCATTTGTATGGGAAAATATGAACTGTTTTCTCAGACTAGCACTTCACTCCCAAGGTAATGCAGTGTTACCCAGAAAACACTCGTTTTTGTTTTCCCATACAAATGCAGTAACCTATACATATACAATAGAACCACGATCAATTATAACATTGCTACTATGTGTAGTAGTTTGTACTAGGGCGCCTCATGGGAGCTTTACTTGGAATGGTGGGATTGGGGTGCCAAGATTACTTTCGTGTACATTTTTGTGTGTGAAAAAATCCTCAGTGGCAGAAAGTCACGGGGTATATAGAAAGGAATTAAGGATCTGAAACCGTAATCGGCCGTCCGGTCTCAAACTGCTATCTTGATGCTACTCCTGGAAAAGGTTTTAAATGCAGGGACTTTAACCAAGACTGGAATGGCTTGTCATTTGAATCATCTCCAGGCTGTTACCAATGTATAAAAATCCCAACGTATGAAACAAATGGTCATAAAAAGTTCACAAACCGATAGATGACAGTGAATCCAAGATGTTATCAAGTAAGTGTTGCAAGTCTAAATATCAGCAGGATGATTCTTGTTTTTAATTTATGGGGTTGTTTTTTTTTTTTTTTTTCCTTTTCCATTTTTAAAAAATAAAAACTTAAGTATCTTTAGAGCATGCCTCGTTTGGATACAAGCACTTGTATTAACAAATAATAAAACTTCCACGTGCATAGCCACATGTTATGAGGCCTAACAATTAATTATCACTATAGAAATTAACCATTCAGGGAAAGCTGTACTATAACAGGCTCCATGAATTTTCATTTTTATATCCACTGACGAAATCCATATCCACATATAACAGTTGTATAAAGTGAACATACAAGTAATATGTTCTGGTGACAGTTTACAATTTAACTGTTCCATGCTGAGTACAATTCTAAACGTGAGTGTCTCTATCATGAATAAACAAAGTCACTATTCGAGTGCTAATTTACTTTTCACTTGAATTAGTTTACTTTATAGTCTCTGCAAATAATAAGTTCAGAAGGCGAATAGTAAACATTAACGCTGATGGAATGCGAGCGGATTACCTTACAGTTCAAAGGTTATCTTGATTTGTTTCAAAGCGTATTTATTATCATGCTACCATAGGTTCTGTAATAACTTGCTGTAATGGCAATAATCACCTTAAACGATGCCGTAGAAATGTATGACCTAAACTATATATAACTGCTTGTAGATGTTGATTTGAAATGAAATATATCCTTTAAAAATATTATTTTAGATTTATACTTAATGCCTGATTTGCCTGATGAACAATAAAGTATATATTTCAATACAAAGAATGACTTCATGCGATGCAAGTGCAAATTGAAAATGTATGGTATGTGATACATAAATTAACACTTTTTTTAAATATCTTATTTATTTTATACGAGATAATGTATATAATTTATAGATATCTTATAAGATACTTATATAAATTATATTATAAACTTGTGATACTTTATAAACTTAATAACATATTTCAAAAACGTTTTCGGTTATTTTATAAGCTGTCTTAGATAAAGTAATAAACTCTATAATTTGTCCTATAGATTATAAATTCTTATTGTTGTTATAGGGTTTAACGCCGTTGTTCAGCACAAGATAACGTAGTATAAATGGTGGAGGAAGAACCAGGAAAAGCCCCGGAAAGGACCACTGACCCATGATAAGCTACTGGCAAGCTTTCTCACGTACCCGCATTGGCCAAGCATGAGACTCGAACCCACGCAGAGGTGAGATGGCAGTGATCCGTAAAGGTGGGCGCCATAGACCACTCGGCCACTCCCCCCCCCCCCATAGATTATATAAGATATCGCATTGACCCAATTTATATCTAGTGCAGTTTACAATATATCTTAGATATAAGGATATTATTAAGATAACTTTGAAACTTTACAGGATATCTTAATTAAATCTTAATTACCACTGAATATAATGTATTTGTAGCGTTTATAAGATATTTAATTAATAATATTATGAGATATCTTATAAAGTTTATAAGATATCTTACATCGTTTGAGATGTCTAGTTCTGGGAATAAATATTAATCTGACTTGCCATATGTTTTACATCCGCTTATTTCACAGACAGACCTATTTATCGAAACCGTGCAGAAGCGGCATTGGACATCGAAATCACGGGGTCTAATGAGGATAGGCAAACTTACATCAAGCCCTACCAGCAGGAAATCGATACAAATGCAGTTTATCATCAAAGATATTATAGTTCAAACTTATTTTCTTCCTCTAATAAAGCTGCCAATCGAATCAAAAATACATTGTTTACAAACTGGACCTTTACTTAGCCAGTTCTCATATTACTTGCTCACGTGATCCACTATCTTCCCCTTCAACATACCTGTCCAAAATAAATGGGAAAGGTTAATGGAAACTAGAACTATACCGGTAGAACACGCGTGTAAGTGAATCGTATTTACATTTAGCCAGAGGTATAAGTGTTACGATTGTCTCGGATTTGACAAACATAAATAAATTCTGTCTTCATACATACAAGCAAATTTTGCACTCGCAACTTTAAAATACCTGAATTCTGAAGACTTCGCGTTGTCCTTAAGGCAGACAGCAGTTCTCAATCGGAACACAGCGTAGCTTTCCTAGCAAAATCAACAAATGAAATACTTTTCTACGATGATTGGCGGAAATGCCCGATCGTATTACGAATTCTGATCATGTTCTTTATCATAAAGTACAAACAAACGTCGGTATTCTTGTATTCAACATACCGGAACATTCCCCTTATCCTCAATTCCATAAAGGGTTCCAATATAGTTTCTTACCTTGCAGGTGGGGTGTGATTTTAACCAAAATGAAATTCTCAGATTTTCCTAACTGGTTATCCTGGTTATTTAAAACGACTTTGTATACTTAGGTATTGCTAAAATAACTTTGAATTTTCTTTATTGTGATATATGACTGATAGGCATAATTTGGGTTGTACAGCATACAGGTTGGTCTTATTTCAGATATGTACCTCTCAAAAGACTCAGTTACACTAAGTTATTTCTCTTTCTGCTTAAAGAGAAATAAGGAAAAAAGGGGCCGATAACTTTTTAAGTTTTAATTTTTGAAAATTTTATAATTCATTTATTGCAATTTCAGAAGCTGGTTTTGTCTTTTCTGGCAAAAGTCATTTCCCCTATTTTAATAACTGATAAAGTTATTGCATTTTACACTAGTTCAGGCTCGTTTTTCCTGCACATGGGAACAGCCATATTGATCAGCTGTCTGCTTTGGATAGTATATAGTTTCCATGAGGACCACAGGTAAAGAAGCATAAAAGTATGCCAACATTCTCCCGTCTATACATGTTGCCAGTGCAAACAACTTTACCGTATACCGTTCCATCTCTAAGAAGTACATAAAAACTGTAGAGCGGAACCAATATCATGACGCGTGATGTATCAATATTAAATATTAATGAAGACACAAAAAGAAAGATTCTAAACAAGTTGTGAGGCGATTTTTATATCTCTACATCTGAACCTAAACAAAAACAGAAAACAACTACAAAAAGAACAACAAAATGTCCTACAAATTAAGTATATAGCTACAACAAAAATGTAATTCTTTATAGATTTTTTTGTCAATGTTATATATTTGCATTGATTAAAGTAACTAGTGTATGTAACTTGAATAGTCCAAGGTTGCTTATGATGCCACCAGGCGGGTACATTAAACTTTCAATGTAGTTTTGTAGCTAAACCATTTAACGTTATCTTTATGTAATGTACGTCATCACTGATAAGGCGAAGTATCAGCAAATTCCTTACACCCATATACAGGACCCATATACAAAAACACACAGACTTGCATAATCATGAAATATTGTGAGATCAAACAAAATAAAATGAACATATTGGATAGCAAAATCTGACACGAAAAAATACTTCTTTTTCTTAAAAATCGATCACACTGTACAATTGTACTCAACACATAGCATATACAATGTGAGTAGTGTAGTGGGGCGATATAGCCTCACGTAGACCGTAATGTTAAAAACAGGCCCCGGCAGTATAGCCTCAAGATCTATAGCCTCAAAATATCAGCCTGGGGGGATATAGCCTCAATGGGAATTTTGTATTAGTACACGTTGGGCCTGTATAGCGTCAAGAGGAATGGAACAGGTAGGGTGACGTCATGGTACTGGTCATTGGCAACAATGTAGCAAGGTAGTACTGTGACGTCAGACCACCTGTGTCATTGCTATAGACAAACACGAATCAGCCGCGTTCGTGTTTTAGTAGAGTAAGGGTTTTATATATTCGTTTTTTTCCCAAAGATTGATGAACATAAATCTATCCTACACAAATTATAAAATCGACTAAACAAATTTTTTAGGGAAGAGAGAATAAATATCTAAAATTATAAAATCGAATAAAAAAAAGTTTTAGGCAAGAAAGAAATAATATCTTTTCGAGGCAATGGAGTGGCCCTGAAAAGGGCCGTTGTTGTTATGTAAACACCATTTTGTTAACATAGAGGGCATTGCATAGGTCTTCTTCTCTTTCTCAAACTTCGTCTAACCTCTGTTCCATAAATCATAACACTCTTCAAACACCCTTGGCTCTCCACATAGATCCTTCGTTTCCAAAGGGCTGTATCAGTGATCTGGGTAATGACCCATGATGATCTGACATACATGGGATAGTCCGGGTTGAACAGCATCGACGATAGGAGGGTAGACGATTCAACGTTGGTCCACATCTTTGTGACGAGAACAGGTGAAGGGAATGAAGTGAACTGCGTTTATTTATAGTGGAAGACCGGATCGAAACGGATTGAAATTGTTCACCAATCCCAACACGCGTTACAAAATTCGGTCACTTCGCGGAGTCTGTCTTCCAATCCGAAGAGAGCTACCTGTGACGTCACATTCCCTATATAGGTACGCTAGCGCCTGTGCGCAGTGAATCAATGCGATATTGTTTTGTGAAACATGACGGAAACTAAGAAGACAATGAATTGGGGTGCACCGGCTGTGGAGACGTGAAGTGATGGCATAGCAGCGGCTACCAAAGTTAACACAGCGCTACTTCCAGAAGAGGTTGATTTCAATTGGGATTTAGTAGGTTTTTTTCTCTTCTTCGCAAGAATTTGTTCCGGTACCAGTACCTTCGCCACTTTCTCCTTCTTTACCACACGTCGACGATTTTAAACAAAGACAGAAAGAAGAATTGGAGAAATTTTTACAGCAGCAGAAAGAGGCAGAACAAGCATTTCTCCTTGAACAGCAACAGCGTGAAGAAGAGGCAAGAAGGAAACGACAGGAAGAAGAAGCAGTAGAGAAGAAACAAAGGCTAGGAGAGAAGGAGAACAGTGAAAGTCAAACGGTAACGGTACTCTTGGACATTTTGGCCGAGTTAAGAAGTCTGAAACAAATGTATCAGACTTCTTTATTACGACCTAAGAGAAAAAGACCTTCCCGAGCCAAACAGCCTAACCCTGTTACTACACCAGAGATACCACCTCTAGTGATTTCTACTAAATCATTGACAGGAGCAAGTCCAGAAGTAGGCCTTGGCCGTGGCAAAGGCTTAAGGCAGTTAAAGCGGATTGCTTCTCGTTCCTGAGTTCGTTCTAAAAAAAACCAAACAAACACCCAAAGGTCCTTTCCAGGGCCACTCACTTCTTTCGAAAAGAGAGACTATTCATTTTGCCAAAATCAATTAAAACTCAAAATCCATTGTTTAACCCTATGATGTACGTGTTGTGAGTGTATGAGTGTAGGTCCTTATTATTCTAAACAATCAAAACCAAGAGACACTTACGTTTTTTTCAGTCTGGTCTATTCTGGTACAAATTTTTACAATTCAATATCACAACATAACACAACACAACACTTTTAAAAAAGTTCATAGACTTCTTCTGTGTCTTTTTCTTTCACTCTCTCTGTTTTTTCAATTTCTTCACTTTTACACTTTTTTCCTCTTCTTCCTCTTCTTCTTCCTCACATTTTTCTCGTCTTCTTTTCTTTTCTGTCTTCTCTTTCTGAAATTGACGGGGTTCTTCCTATGCCGAGGGCACCTCTTTTTCTTCTTCCTCCTCCTGCTCCTGTTGTTTCTTAGGGCACTCTGAAGACCAATGTCCTTTCTCTTTACAATGATAACAGGTATTTTGACTTTTGTCTCTTCTGGCACCGGTCTTGCTTTTATGACGATCTGGACATTCTGTAGCCCAATACCCTTTGCTCTGGCAGATATAGCAAGTATCTTGACTTTTATCTCGAAAGGAGGGAGAGTAGTCCGTCGGCTTGTCTGAAGAAAACTTTCGTATGCCACCTCGCAAAGCTCTAATCAGAAATTCGATCTGTGTGGGTTCTTCCATCCTGCTGATCGGTTTGAGAGTGAAATGAATACTGAGAGGGAAGTCACCAGCTCTTTATATATGCACTGGTCTGACATGGATATATAGGGGTCCATGACGTTTCAAATGTAGTCATTTGACGTTTTGCAATCAAGATGAAACGATCGCATCATTTCGTAAAGAAAGGAGAAGAAAGTAAGAGGCAGAAACGTGATTTATCGCCTCGCACAGTAGCTGAAGTCTTGGCTCAAATTCATGCCAGCGATTTTGAAGATGAGATGAGTGAACCAGAATCTAAGCCCAGAGAGTCTACACCAAACCAAAGTCCATTACCATCAGTAAACCCTGAAAAGTACTACCACATTCGAGAGACGGACAAACGCTCCTCCAGAAAATTTAGAACTACGGCCTACACGTACGCTGTGAAGTTTAAAGATTTCAAGTCCGACGTACCGTAGAAAGCAGAAGGGTTCATCACTGATGTGTGGGATTCTTCGTTAACTACACTGAAACGGCAATGTCAAGCCAAAGAAGACGATCGCTTGAGACTTTTCATTCATCACGACAATTTGAAGTCTCCAGTTTGGATCGAGTTTAGCAGCCCAGCAGAATTGACACCTTCCAAAGTCATGGACAAGATTCAACATGTACAACAATCCAATGACAAGTTTCACATCACCGACGGAAAAGCGACACTGTTCACGACCCACGTGTCTCTTCCCCAAGGGACAGGACAACGCAAAAAGGTGTTTTTGGTAGACAATCTTCGCAACATCAAACGTAGCCTCGTTCAAATTAACAACCCTCAAGACCAGATGTATTTAGCCCGTTCTATCTTGGTGGGACGAACGTATGCCGACAAGAGCGACACGGCAGAATGGAAAAGAGCCTGGAAAACTATTCGACAATCGGATCGAGCCAAACAACGAAGAGAAGCAGAACTCCTGTTAAAGCAAGCGGGGATATCCAAAGACACCCCCTGTGGCATTCCTGAAATGCAAAAGTTGCAAGACGTCTTGGCTTCACGCTACACCTTGAAAGTGCACCCTCAAGAAGTGCGCGGACCGCTGTTGTTTCGAGGCAAAAATTTCAAAGACGGAAAATACATTCTCGTCTATCATCACGATGAACATTTCGATGCCATTACCAGTATCACTGGATTCCTGTCATACAGTTATTACTGTGAGAAATGTGACTATGGCTATAACAATCGAGAGCAACATAAGCATTGCGGATCGAAATGTGAGGAATGTTTAGCCTCTAAACCCTGTCTGGACGAAGAATAAGAACGAGTGCATTGCCCAACTTGTCAGCGCACGTTTGTCAGTCCAACTTGTTACCAACAACATCTAAAGACGCAAGGTTCACAGCAGAAAAGTGCTTGCCAACTCCTGAGATTGTGCCCTACTTGTGGACAAGGCATTTGTACCAATAATTCCAAGGCTCACGTCTGTTCAGGAAAGAAACGATGTCACATTTGTCGCCAAGTTGTGGACTTGGAACACCAATGCTACATTCAAAAATACCAATCCCAACAGAAAGAAGATAATGACCAGAAGAAAGGGAATTTCATCTTTTTCGATTTCGAATGCATGCAAGAGACTGGCATTCACATTCCTAATTTCTGTGTGGCTCACCGAGCTTGCGAGAAGTGTATCCAAGAACCTATCTTGACTCATTGTCCTCACTGTAGCAAGATTCCTGGAGGACGTGAACAAATCTTTCGGGGACCAAACACGCTGACCGATTTCGCCCAATGGATCTTAGACCCTATCGACGAAACGTGGAGCCAAGAAGACATCGAACGTTACGGAGATTGTCATCGCTATGTCACGGTGATGGCTCACAATTTCTCGGGATACGATGGACAGTTTCTGTTGAGATACTACACGGGACAAAGTACCGAACGTCCGAAAGTGACTTTGAACGGAGCCAAAATCATTTCCATGCAAGTGGGTCAAGTAAAGTTTAAAGATTCGATGAGTTACTTGGCCATGCCTTTGAGCTGAATGCCTAAAACGTTTGGAATGATAGAAATGACCAAAGGCTATTTTCCGCATTTTTTCAATACCGAAGCCAATCAACACGCCGTTCTACCCCATTTGCCTGAGGCTCACTACTACGCCCCTGACAACATGCGCACCGAACAACGAGAAGCTTTCTACGCTTGGTACCAGACTCACGCCTCGGACCCCTTCGACTTTCAGGAAGAAATGTTAAAATATTGTTTTTCCGACGTAGACATTTTACGGCGTTGCTGTGGAAAATATCGAGAACTGTTCATGGAACACGGAGGGATCGATCCTTTGAAAGAAGCCTGCATCATTGCCAAAGCGTGTTCCTTAGTGTATCGCCAACGATTTATGCCCGAAAACACCCTAGCTGTCATCAGTCCTCAAACAACTAATTTTGTCAAACGTCAATACTCGGTCAAAGCCCTACGATGGTTACATTACTTGTGTGACAAGGAAGACAAATGGATCCAACACGCTCGCAACGGAGGAGGCGAAAAGACCATCGGAAGGTATTCAGTAGATGGCTGGGACTTAGAAAACCCTCAAATCGTGTACGAGTTTAACGGGTGCTTATTTCACGGATGTCCTATCTGCTACCCTCAACGTAACACTAAAAATCAGTTTTTACAACGGACCATGGAAGACTTGTACCAGGCCACTTGTCAGCGACGCTTGAAGTTAGAAGAGCAAGGACACCAAGTGGTGGAAATGTGGGAACACGAGTACGATCACCGTTTGAAAACCGATCCCGAGTTTAAGCGCATCGTGGAAAGTTACAAGCTGGTGGACACACTGAACCCACGGGACAGTTTGTACGGAGGACGGACGAATGCCACCTGTTTGCTGTACCAAACCGACGAGGAGAAAGGAGAAGAAATCAAATACTTGGACGTGTGTTCTCTGTATCCGTAAGTGTGCAAATATTGTCACTTTCCCGCAGGACACCCACAATTGCTGACGGAACACATCGACGTGGACAATATTAGACAATACGAAGGATTGATCAAATGTAAAGTCTTGCCTCCCACGTACTTGTACCATCCCGTTTTACCACATCATTGCCAAGGAAAACTGATGTTTCCCTTGTGTCGTACTTGTGCTGAAACGTGCAACCAAGACCACCCTTGTCAGCACTCTCAGGAAGAACGTGCCTTGACGGGAACGTGGGTCAGCGTGGAATTGTTTAAAGCTCTGGACTTGGGATACCAACTGTTAGAAGTGTACGAAATTTACCACTTTCCCAAGACAGAAAAATACCACAAGGGCGACGAGACTCAGAAAGGCATTTTTGCAGACTACGTGAATGCCTTTTTGAAACTGAAACAAGAAGCTATCGGCTATCCTTCCTGCTGTCACACTCCCGAAGACCAAAAGAAATTCAAAAAGAAATACTGGGAGCAGGAAGGCATCACTTTAGACCACGTGGAGAAAAACGAAGGAAGGTGATCGTTTGCCAAAGTGATGTTAAATTGCTTGTGGGGTAAAATGGCACAACGACCGTGTTTACCCAAGACGGAGTATTTGACAGAACCTTCCCGCTACTTTCAGATGATTCACGACAAAACGAAATACATGAAACACGTGGACGTCCTTCGTGAGGACTTGATTTTAGTCAATTACGAAGAAGAACTGGACTTTGTAGAAGCCGACGAATTTGGAAAAGTCATCATTGCGGCTTACGTGACAGCCCATGCTCGCTTAAAACTGTACGAAGCTTTAGAACTATTAGGAGATCGTGTGCTGTATTTTGACACGGACAGTTGCATCTACATCGATCGTCTGGGTCAACCTCACCCTGTCATCGAAGGAGACCGTTTAGGAGCCTGGACGGACGAGCATCCCGACGACAAGATTCTCAGTTTTGCAAGTGGCGGACCCAAACATTACGGCTACGAATACCGGGACAAACAAGGAGAAGTGTACACGGAGTGCAAAGTGAAAGGATTGACTCTCAATTATCGCACCAGTCAACTGGTAAACTTTGGCGTCTTGAAAGAAGCCTTGCAGTCTGAAGAGGATGGAAATTTTAAAGTGACCACCCACGAACCGCACAAGATTGTACGTTTACCCACACACCAAATCGTTAGCCGCCCCTTGGAAAAAGTCTATCAAATCGTGTACCAGAAGCGAGTACGGCTTCCCAATCACTTTACTTTACCATACGAACACGCTGATATTGGCAAGCATATAAAAAGGGACAACATTCAAGACTGATAGTTCATTGTGACTACCATTGCCAAGCGAGAAAGATGAATCCTTTCACACAGCAAGTATCCAGCAAGAGTAAACTCGAGAACGATGCTGTGCCTTGCGATGACAGGGATGCCGTACGCTATGACCTTAGCGATTCAGTACCACATCATCATGGGAACTTTGCTATAACTACTACCATACCTACCATGGAAAGTGATGCTGTGCGTGTAAAACCTGATGGATGCGAAAGCGATGCCACTCGTTATCGCACACCTTTTCACTTTACTGGTTTTCATGGTGGATGTCATCCTAATGAAACCATGCGACTACCACCCTACGGATGTCATGTAAAACTGAGCAGGCTCCTGCATATTTCACCGTACCCTCATCGAAATGAACCTGTGAAAGACAAATATTCGTTCCCTGTGCGTTTGCCAGAATACTGTGACTATGAAAGTCGGATCCAAACCTTCCGAGGAAAATGGCCAAAATATCTGGGAGGGCCTACCCCCAAAGAATTAGCCAGAGCCGGATTTTTCTACTTGGGCGAAGGGGATAAAGTCAAGTGCTTCAGTTGCGGTGTGTCACTTCACGCGTGGGAGAAGAAAGATTGCGCTTACCTGGAACATGCTCGATGGTCTCCAGATTGTCACTACTTACTTTTAGTGGGACCTCGTCATTGAAGTGGGCCTACCATGTCGTGTAAAAAGCTAGCTACGGAATTAGGAGTCAAACATTGGACAACCCCAAGACAAGTATTTAAACTCCATGTAGAAAATAATCTTCAAACATTACCAATCGAATTGCAAGAGAAGATCAACAAGGACATTTGGCAGGGACTTGCCAGAGCCAAATCTCAATTAGTGACTGTAGAACTTTTGTGTCGAGAAATTCACAAGAGGAAATTGACCAAAGTCAACAAACAAGTCCGATTTCTCTGAATCAAGGGTGCGTTCGTTCTACTATTTCGCTTTAGACCAATTATATTTGAAGATTTTATTGACATTCTTGACCGTTACCCTGAATGGCATTGGTCAGAAATGATTCACTACGTTCATTACTTTCGCTCTAGGAGAAGTGTTTGACTGACATGGTTATGGATACTTTACAAGAGAACATTCGTGGTTTGCCTGTGGAATTGAGAGAACGCATTTACCGCGAGTTCGTCAAAATACAAGTGAAACGCAAAGAACAATTGCATCCGTTACGTCACCGATGTTTAAACCACTGGTACCTGAATGCTATAAGAGGATTGATTCATGTGAAAGCGTTCCATTGGTCAGACATTGTTCAACTGGACGAGAACCAGAAGACTTTGGTTGTCACTCTTCCTTCAACTTACAAGGTGGCCATACTACAACGAATTCCAGGGGATGACTTAGAGGAGTACCAAAATCTTTTACGCTACCAAATTTTGTCTGTAGTGGAAAATTCTGTACGGTGTGTAGTTCGTGAACTAGTGACTAAAAAATTTGGATTCGCTACTGGAGTACGATTAGCTCTGTGCAAAAAGTACACTTATTACCTCCGACAAAAAAAGAGGGTATAAAAACGGACGACCATGCCACGACCTTTATCATTCGTGATACAACAGATTCCGTGGAAAGAAATCAATGACACTATTCAAACAGTAGAGGATTACGATCGTCTATTACGAGAACTGTCTCCATTGAATTGGGGTCGACGTGTAGTGTGTGTCTTAGTGACTTGCTTTCTGGGATTTCGTTTACCAGCCGATTCCTTGTGGTCTCTTTACGAACAGTACATACCACTCCAAAAAGCATGAAAGTGGTCCCTTTAAATGTACACGAGAGACTCATTCTGCTCAAAGCTTTGCGCTTTCATCTTGATACTTCTCAACTTCTACGGGAAAACAAGATTCGTCAACTTTTAGGCACTGAAGATGTGTACGACGACGTGTGTGTAGCTTGTGACTTACATCCTCACTGGAAAGATGTACGTGACTGGAAAAGTTGGGGGTTTGAGGCATGGACAAAAGAAGTGGCACACTATGCCAAAGATTTGTAATCCTAAAAATTAAAACGTTCCGTGAAAAAAGTAACTTTTAAACCAGTGTTAGTGACAGTGCCAGAAGAAGAAGAAGTCGTGACCGAGGAAAACCACTCTCTTCAGGACAGGACCGTGATCGACATCCCTGAAAGGCCATTCCGGGAGGACTCTTGTGTGACTGTGCCAAGGAGTGTAGAGACTCTTAGAACATTACACACTACCCCTACAATTTCACCTCTTGATCATCACAAATGTTGTACAGAGACTTGTTTATATTCCACTTTGATCGTTTTGATGTGTCTTTTATTCATGTACTTAACCATTTGGCTTTTATGTATTTTTGTCTTTCGTGTTGTTAACAATTAAAGATGGCAATAAATGTGTCCTGAAAAAAAGTATAAAAACTTGTCTTGTCTGTCTTCGTGTCAAAAGTGACATTTCTTACACTACTATCGCTACCTCTACTGTCTCTGCTCCCTCTTCCTCCACTTTCAAAGTCATCGACGAACACGTACATCGGACTAGCTGGGAGGCCTTGTATCTTCGCCATCCCTTTAACATGCTCATTGCCGGACCGAGCGGTTCCGGCAAAACCGAATTTGTCAAACGTTTGATCGAACATAAACATCATTTGATCGATCTTCCCCCTCTACGTATCGTGTGGTGTTACAAAGAGTGGCAATCGGCATACAGCCTTCTGCGAGAAAGTCAAAGCGATTCCATCGTCTTTGTGGAAGGCATTCCTGGCAAGGACGACGGAATCGTGTCTGACCCTAGTCAAACTTATTTGGTTATTTTTGATGACATGTTAGGAGAAGACGAAGAAGAAATTAAACTCTAGTTTACGCGCAAAGGGCATCATCGTAATGCCAGTGTCATTTGCATCACCCAAAATTTGTTTCAACAAAGTAAAGCCCATCGTACCATCAGTCTCAATACTCATTACGTGGTCTTGTTTAAAAGCCCTAGAGATAAATCGCAAGTACAAGTCTTAGCCATCCAGTTAGAAACGCCATACTCGTGGATTTAAAACCCACCACTCCCGAGTATTTGCGATTTCGTACCCATCTGTTTCACCACTGGTGCCAAGACGGAGGGCCTGTCGTGTACACGTCCCCGTCGTCGACTTAATCACAATTACGCAAAAAAATCTATAAAAACCTCGGTCACTTGGACTCTCTCTCACCCATTGTCAACATGACGTCCCTTCAGTCTCATCTTCCCATTAAACTGATTCGTGCCTTGTATGGCATCAGTCGCGAAAAAAATCCACAAATACGTGCTCGTGTCTTAGAAGCTAGTCTCAAAGAAGTCTTACGATGGTTTACGGGGACAGCACGTCAATTACTGCAAGGCATCTTTCAGATTCCACATCAAACCAAACATTTTTTTGAGAGAAACAAAGGCGCCTTGACGCAACTAGCCGATCCTCGCATCGACACTCAAACCAAAAAGCAAATCATTTTGAAACCTGGAGGAAGCGGTTCTTTAGGAGGTGTGTTCATTCGTTCCCTCTTAAAATGGGATCCTAATGCTCCCAAAGTCGTCCCCAAGAAAAAAGCCACGCCCAAACGTACCCAGAAGAAAAAGAAAAAGAGCAACAGTGTCAAGACCAGGTCACAGCCTCAGAAAAAGAAAAAGAAAAGTCCACAGAAAACAGCTTCTACTCGCACGAGAGTGTCTCCAAAAACTTCTCCTCCAGCGGTGACACCCTCTTCCTCTTTAGCGGCTGTGGCCGCTGCTCAC